>KZ072518.1:24890-41031 GCA_002091845.1 Anopheles cracens
CAAAGACCAACTCTCTCGGTTCGGGCCGAGGATCCGGTAGGCGCAGTGCTCATTTCCGCTTGTAGCTCGAATAGAACCGCACTATTTGCTCGAACTTGACCGGGATCGCTTCCAGGATGCCCACGTAGCTGCTGCCGTTGCCGAGCTTCCGGTCCTGCAGACAGTCGCCCGACAGGTACGTGATGATGTCGGCATTATCGTTGTCGCCGTGGTTCGTCACGATGTGGTTGCAAAACTGCACAATTTGATTGAACACCGCACCGTCACGGTCTGGTAAGCAAATTATGGCATAAAACAAACTGTTGTTAGCATCGTGTTCTTTTCTTGAACTGTGTGTCGATTAAACTTACCAAGCTTCTTTGGTATCTTCACCAACGGCATCGGCAACATTTCGTACGACTTTTGAGCGCGCAGGAATCGATTGCCCTTGCTAAACTCAACCTCGAGCCACTTGATGGCATTGCGTGCTCCTTCGCTATGCTTTTTCAATTCATCCAAATCACCCAGTACTGTAGAGAAATAAAAAATATCCATTACACATGCACCGCACAATGATGCTCGCAAAAGTGACCACGACTTACCAGCTATTGGGATCAGCACGACAAACTTCTTTGTCTTGATCAGATTCTTCACGATGGAAGTGTACTCGGTTAGACACTTCGAGTCGACCACCACGTACGGAGTCAAGATAACGTTGACCGCTCGTTTGTTAACCTATAAAGCAATAAAAGTAGATAATAAAGCATCTCAACAATCTATTACGGCAAAATTTGAAAGAAAAACAATGTGTTTATCATTTGATTAGTTTATAAAGCAGAGAAAAGCCTGTTGACTATATGCTAGATCTATCTCATAGGCAGTGATCGTCGGTACGGAGAATTAGATTAGGCTGACTACACAAATGAAGTCCTTCGAGACCTACCTTCGATTCGAGCGTTTCGACCTCGTTCCGTAACCACAGCTGACCCATAATGGCACTGATATCTCCCCTCTCCTGCTGCTGATTTCCATCGCCAAAAGGGTCGTTATGCATCTCATCGCCATGATAATCACGCTGCAGCATGGTCCCTCTGGTGCGATTGCGTAGATATCCTTTCTTCGTAAACAGTGTCGGTGCAGAATCATCCTGATTTCTTATCTCCTCCACTCCTCCACCATTACGTTGCATTTTACTGTTATTCCGCTGACGTTGGCGCTGGCGTTGACGTTTGTTCTCTCGCGAAACCAGCACCACCTCATCATCAGCCGTGCCATTGCGTCGCGATTTACCTTCGCCGCGAACAGTGTGCGATTGACTGTACGAGTGGCCACGGCTGCGATTGCCCCCGGCATCACCAGCCAGGTTCCAATCCCGTTTACTGCCCGCGCTACCGTTTCCACCGACCGCAACGTCACGCTTCCGTTGCTTCTGCTGCTTCCGTTGGGAACCAGCGCCAGTTTTGGATGCTCGACCGTTCCCGTACGACGTTCCACCGGCACCGGTAGCGGCACCGGCCCGAACCTTGAAAGCACGCACCTTCGGCAGGAAGCAGTAGTCGAACTTCTTCGACTTGCACACGGTAAACCCGAAGTCTACCAGCTTCATCAACCGCAGGAAGCATTCGTCCTCCCGACTGACGGAAAGCTTGTACGGTGTTTCCCACAGCAGTCCCTCTTGTGTCGCTTCGAACAAGGGGAAGCGCTTCATGGTAACGTCCTCCTGCAGTGGGATCGTGCGGCGCACGTTGAACACTTCCAGCAGATCCTCCCGCAGGCCCGGGATGGTGATTAGGTCGCGCGTAAAGTAGAACCGGTTGGTGAAGATGTCAATGTTGAAGCTGTTGAGCAGCTTCATGATGGTGTGCAGAAACTCCGGGTTCGATTGGTAGCAGCTGTGTAGCACGTCCATGTTGCAGAGCAACCAATCGAACAGCAGCTTGAGGGAGCGTAGCGTACGCTCGCCCTGCGCAAACTCAAGCACTACGTTGGGATCCAGCTTTTGATAGCGTTTTTTAAACTTCAGTTGCTCCGTTGGCATGGAGAAGATTGAAGCACCTGTCTCTTGGTCGACTTTAGTGCCATGCTCTTCTCCTTCGTCGTGCTCCTGCTTCGCCCCATTGTGCCCATCTTCCTCTTCCCCAGAATATTCATATGATCCGAAGCTCGACAGAGACATTCCATAATCCTCCTCCTCCTCCTCCTCTTCTTCTTCTTCATCTTCCTCACTGCTACTACCAGAATCTGACTGCGACTCATCGTAATAATCATCCTCCGACCCATCATCATCATCGTCGTAGCGCCCTATCTCCTGCTCATCTTCCGAATCCGTTTCGTTGGAGTACGCTCTTCGGCGACGGCGTGAATGTTTCTTTTGGCGGCTATTCGTGCCAGCGGCTCGGTTATCCTTCTTTCTGGCAACCAACGGCACTACACCGCACTTGCTATCCTCTTCGTTTTCTTTGTTGAACGTACCACGACTATCCTGACTGCCGGTGCCTTCCTCCACACCCGACGACGACTTTTGATCTTTCGAATAAAGCCCGCTCCGCATCATATCCCGGGCCCGATTCACCTGTTCGTCGTAGCGCTGATAGCGACGCAGATAGTGCTCCTGGAAGCGGACATCTTCCCGATTGTGCTCGTTCGCAAACTTCTCGAAGCTGGTCGTACACCACTGCAGCAACTCGGAGCAGAGCGCCACGAGGAACGCGTTCAGGCTGTAGATCTTGTCCGATTTGATCATCTTGATGCGATGCATGCACATGAACAAAATCGAAACGATCTTGAAGATCATATCGTCCGTCAGGTAGTACTCGTCAAGCAGCTGGTGCAGGCTGAGCACCTTCTTGAACTCCATCAGCACCGAATGGCAGAGCGCGTTAAAATCCGTCACGACCTTATCGTAGAAGAATACGTCCACCACCAGCAGAAACGTGGCGATAAACTCATCCACTAACTGATCTTCGCCATCCACGACCTTCGCCTTCGTCATGTCGCCTCCGCCGCCACTCTCGAGTTGCCGAATATTCTTCTGGAAGATCGCATTCACGTTCGTCTCACTGCACTGGAACGGGATGGCACAGCAGAGCGAGTACAGGTAGTGATAAACCGCATCCAGATGTCCGTTATGGCCACCCATCAGCATCCCGAGCTGGTTCTGTGCCATCCCCACCTTCGGGTTCAGCTTGAACGCTTCCAAATAGAACCTGCGGGTCTGTTCCCGCACCTCGGCCCGCGGTCCAATGCCAAACTCCAGCTGATAGCGGTGCAAGTCCCCGAGCGAGATCAGCAACGAATGGATCGTCTCCAGCGCGTACGATATCTCCTGCTTCGTGTAGAGCTCCTTCGCGACCGTCCCATCATCCGGCTGCAGTTGCAGCAACGAAAAGCACGACGATTCCTCGCGCACCGCTTCCACATCGTAGTCCTCCAGCAGGCCGAAGTCGACCAGGTAGTGCAACGTGTCGAGGTTAAAGATTTGTGCGAAGCGCAGCACGATCGCCTTGAAGTAGTTGATTCCTTCGCGAATCAACCGATCGGCCGCCTCACGCAGCAGGAGCAGGTGGGTAGCGTTCCCATTCGGTGCGAGGCTCTTCTGGCGCTTCAGCACGCAGATCACATCGTAGTAGCCCTTGCGCCAGAGGATTTCGCGCGATTTTTGCCCCACGCACTCGAAGTCTTCGAAGATCAGCTGGATGCAGTGCGAGACGAGCAGACGGTGGCTGAGCTGGAAGGTGGATTGCAGAATGTCGTCGGCCGTCAGGTTACCCTTCAGTTCGTCCTGTCCCTTTACCAGGGTGTACACGGACCTGCATGATGGAGTGGAGAAAGTATAGTTAGTTGACAGAACATGAATTTAAAATTTAAATGGTGTCCATTTTAACAATGTATCTCTTCAACCTGTTCCGTGTACTCTATGAAAATTATAAATCTTTTAACCTAGTCTATATATAGAAACATTTTACGGCATTTTTTTATTGATACCGTGCTCCGGAGTTATCTACTCCGGAGTAACCGTATTATCGTCAAGCGTAGTTTGCTATCGGTTATCCAATTGGGATTACCGGCACGATTGCACACTTATCACCAGTATGATTAGCATTACAAGCAAAACATACACCTTATCAGTTGTTGTTATGCTAAACCACCAGGGAGGAAAAGAGAGAAATGTTTTGCTTGATTTAAAAATACATAAACGTTACTTGTTCCTCATTTTAAAACGCGACGAACACGTACGAGGCAGATGATTTTTCCCCCAGTAGTCATCTTAACTTTACAAAATTTCATCTCCATAAATTTAATTTGAGGTTGTTTTCAGATGTTACTAGTACATCTGCGATAAAAGTAGGACTTTTAGGTGCTGGGACCATGAATAGAAGCGTAAGAAGTATTTCCTTCGGCCAAAACCAAGTACTGATTTCGTAAACAACGCTCGATAGTGGTCGTAATACCCATCGATCGAGTTGTCCACGTTCTAGCTCGTGCTAAAAACACCACGCGGATCGCGGTATTACGCATCACCGCCCATAACGATGTTGTTTTCCTCGCCCGAAGGGGTTCAAACCAAAACATAATATGCTTTCCGTAACATCTCCACAGGAATACGCTTCACAAACACACAGGAAAACGCGTGCAGGAACCGAACCGAATGCCAGTGCATACGTGACGGGGAGCTCGTGTTCAATGTAAACGGACGAATTATTCCTTATCGAAATTGAAACCAAAAGCGGAAAGGTAGCACGGGGTTGCTACGACGAAGAGCGTAGCATGCGGAGCGGATGTTTTTCTACCCGTTCCTTTCGTGCGATACAAACCACATGTGTGAATACTCTCCCGCAAGGTGTGGTGTGAAAAAAACATCTGCTCACTAACACACACGCACGCACACGCGGAACAGGAACGTCATCGTCTCATAATAAAAAGTCGTTTCGCGTTCGCGCGGGATGGTGAAATCGAATTTGCATGCGTTTTCCAGAACGCATAACCACACGGTGTCCCCTCCCACGGGCCAGTGCATTCACCCGCGTCATCGCATTCTATAGTTTCAATCGCACCGAACAGTGTGATTCACGCACGCCTGCCGCGCTTGTGCTCCTAACCTAAAACGTCATCGTAATGCACGAAGCAACACTTGCGCCCTTACCTGAACAGTTGTTTCACGTCGTTGCTAGAATATTCCATGGTGCGCTTTCTCGAATGCACTTCTGCACGCACCGTGCTCCTGGCAGGGGAGTGGATTGCCGCCCTCGGGAAGCTGCTCCTTGCTCCAAATCCTTTACCGTTCACACCACTGACAAAACGCAGCAGCTTCTGATTACGTAGGTTTTTTTATGCTTGCTTACACTCCCGTTGCCTCTATCGCGCCTTCCAAGGTTGTATGAGTACGTCGCGCACGTCGCCCGTTTTGTTCGTCGTACGATGATGTGTGTGGCTTTTTTTCCTCGATTCGCAGCGTATCTGTTGGCCTTCCGCAGCGCTTACTTTTCAAGCAACACACACTCTAACTGCCTTCTCGCACCTCTCTTGAATCGGCCAGCCAGCCAGCGCTTGCTGCGTTTGCTGCTTCTCGCCGCGATAGAGGTGCGATTTATTTTCAGCTCACCACACTATCTCGTTCCGCAGGGTGGTTTCTTCGGCGGCAGCTTCAGTAAAGCACAACCAGATGCACTTCAGACTGCGATGGTTTTTCACCGCGCGAAAACGGCGCACAGGTCCTTTCCCGCACGTATGTGGAACAATTTTTTCCGCCTTGCGTTCACGGCCCTCTGTTGTTCAGCTGTCCTTTCCGTCAAGAGGTGCTGCCACAGCAGGGCACCAGCGAATGGTGGGATACAGAGCAGGCTTCCGATTTGCAACTACTTGCGGGCGTAATGACCAATGGGAAATGCATCTTCAGAGCATGTTCACCGCTATAATTCCTCATCACAAACTAGCCAGTGTGTGGCTTGATTGATACACGTTTTTTTCCTCGCTTTCCGAAGACGACCGCGCACAAGAAAACGATATTTTAATTTCACAACACTGTAATCAACCCAATGAGCACACTGTTTGACATCGCCATGTGATCTTTGACACATCTTGTCATTAGCAAGCTTGGTACATCTTCGTGTGTTGAACCTTGGTTGTTGAATTTGAAACGACCGGTTTGAGACATCAACGTGAGCCATCACGTTGTTGTTGTTCAAGTTTTACTACAATTTAATATAAAAAAATGAAATATTGTGGTGAAATATATTGGCAAATAATGTTCAAATATAATTTTGGTTCAATGGAACATTCGCATGTGCCTGCATATACTTTCTATTGAGATTTGATTGGCACAAGAAATAGAAATTTCATGACCAGCATTGGAACAAACTGTTCTCAAAGTTTTTTTTTTATTTTCTCTAAATATGTTTTCCACCAAATTTTTACGAAGCATCACCGCACTATTGTACAGATACGACGTTTGTTGAAAGATTTACAGCCAAGGGTGTAGGGGAGAATCAGATATATCAGATAGAACCAAAATATGCGATTTATCTTTTTTTCCAGGGAGTCTGACCGAGCTCCTCCAAAACGAGTTCAAGTACGCACGTACTGTCAAAAACTCCGGCTGTTACAGTCGTAGCACTGTATTTGGCTGGAGAGGTTTCCTTGAACCGAAATTGTTCTCTGGGAATCGGCGCTCTCACCGTGACAGCTGCTGAGCTGTCAGTCTCCCGTCATATGTGCAAGCAGCTGAAAAAAAACGAAAAGAAACAAGAAAACCAGCAAAACAGCGCTGCACGTATATACTAATATATACTTCTCGGGTTTTCGCGAGCAGGCAAACCAACAGCAGCAGTAGTGGCCAGCACAGTGCGGGAAGTAGAAAACCTTTGCAAAAAGTGACGCACAGTAACACGCACACAGCCGATGGGAACTCGGGCAGGAGGGCCAGGCCGTTCCGCAGACCTACACGTCGTCGCCGTCCGCTAGGGGGAAGAAAATTCGTGTGCGTGTGTGCCATCCTCGGTTCATCGAGATCCGGGAAGATTTCCTGTGGTAGCATCTTCGATCTGGTGAATCAGCATATAACGAAACGACCCACTCTCGGGCGACCACCGGGGGCAAAGAGTCCAATTGAAGTAGCGCCCCCAAAACGAGAGCACACAGCAGCAACGGGATCGGAAACGGAAGTGCCACCTGAATCATCTATCCCCAGCGAGCGCGCTGCCCTCCCGTCTTGCATAGGCTGTATCCCAGGGGTGTTACTCTGTGCCAAAGTAAACGTGCGCGCGTGTGTTGGTGTGTGTTCGTGATGGTTGATTGTTTGCTAAATTGTTGCGCCCAACCCCATCCCATGTCCGTGATGGACCGTGTTTAGGTGGGCAAAAATAGGGCGACAGTAATAAAAGCACTACGAGAGGCACAACGAGCTGCTCTCGCGTGCCATTTGGTGCTTTCGGTGCGTGCCCGAGTGAAATTAGAGTGTATGTGTGCGGGTGTGTGCGTGGGCTGCCTGCCAAAGGTCACTGGGTGAAAACCAAACAACCAGCGTCATACACCTTCACCTATCCCGCGAAGCCGGAGCCCAACACTAGACCCAGCAAGCTCTGCCATCTCGTCCACAAGCTGTGGGGACCATCTGAGTAGGCTTACCCTTGCCCGTTGCACCACGATGGATGAGCTGAGCGAAGCGGAACTACGCTACTACAATGATCTGTTCAAAATCTGCAGCGAACCGGACGGGGCGGGCAAAATCCCGGCTCTGAAGGCCACCTCACTCTTCCGGTCCGCCAACCTGACCAGCGAGATCATCAACAAGGTGAGAGCGCTCGATAGCACACGTCGCACATTGATTGCACTGCACCGAAACCGGGGAGGGTGAACCAAAGGTTGGCTTAGGTTCGGTTTTAATCGTGCTTTGGTTGTTGTTGCCCCCGCCAGCTAAAATTAGCACCACCTGGGACGCGGCTAGTTCATGTTAACCAATCCTCCACCCCGGCTGGGGAACAAGCTAGAAAGCACGCGAGTCAGCGGTCCTGACATGATCAATCGAATCAATCGAGCAGGCACCCGGGAAGCTGCACCGGATGGCCTCGAAATGGGCGGATGTGTGCGCCAGGAAGTTGGCAAACAGCAGGGAAGGAAGCGCCAAAGCAGATGAAGCTGCTACTGCTGCTGCTACTGCTACCGATCCTTTCTCGTATCGGAGGATGCAAAACTACACTATGTGTATCCTATATCGCAGAACAAACAAAAAAACACACAAACCCGAGAGGATGTAGTACTATTTTGTCAGCTGTTTTTGGCTCTCTTCCATCGGCGGTTGCTTTCACTTTTTGTTTGGTACAAACTCTCGGGGTGGGTGGTTTGGGTGGACGAACCCATGCGCACCCACCCTCCCCGGCACGAAGGACATTTAGCGCTCCCGGTTGGTAGTTTTCCATCACTTGTTGGCCCTGTTTTATTGCTTGCCCATACCCATTGGCCAGTGGTCGGCAATAGGCTGCGGCTACTATAATCCATATCTTTTTGGATTGGATCGTTGGATCGTTTCAATTCGTTGGTTGTATGCACAAACTAGACATCTCCTTTTTGTGTAGAAACCCACATGCTTGAGCATTTTTCACGTGCAGGCAACCAAACTAATTGGAGCCTTTTTCATGTCGAATGTGTTCGTCTTGCTCTGGACAATGTTTGTACTTAAAAAAAAACTGAGAATTTCAAGGGGATACGATTCCATTCCATTGGATCTGGATTGGCAGACAATTATTGACATTGCTACGCTTCAAAACAGCAATTAAAGCCAACTCTGGCACCAATCAAGCATGCATTCCAACGAATTCTATCTATTTTAGGCATCATTAACGTTCATGCTGCTGCTAGGACATTGTAGTTCGTTAGCATTCAATTCTATTCTATGAGCGATTCCGTTTTCAACTCGCTTTAACAAGGATCGTACACAACTGGAATCCTGGACCATCAGATTGCTAAGAATTCCCAGGAATGCGGGGGTTTTAAATGCTCATGCTTCTTATAGCTCTACCCCAAGAGGATGTTGAACTGCTCGAAAAAAGTATCCAAAAGCTTTTAAACTAAACAATGGTTTAACTCGAATAGTTTTCGCTGTGTCGACCACTGCAACCGGCTCGCGCCGAGTGACAGGTCCATTTTTATACGGTTCGATTGGTGAAGAAGTTGAAAGACACTCCTGGGAGTGGTATCCTTCCGTCGGGCTCCCGGCACGGGAAGCCGGGAAGCCATCGATTGGCATGCACGCAACCCGGCAGTGAGGATCAACCCGGGCGACTCCTGTCCTAGAGTATTGTCTTCCAACGTCTTGGTTGCCTCTTTTCCGTGCCTGGCTTTCTTGCGCGAACTGCCTCCCGGCACTATCATCTAATGATAATAGCGCACGTCCAATTAGATGAGAACGAGCTTGTGGAACGGGGGAGCGAGCTTGCGACTTGATGTTTGACGGCGAGAGGCTACATCGTCGACGACACTGCGGAGAAACATAATTTATGATTAGCGCACGAGCGCACCAGCCCTGTCCCTTCCCGTTCCCCCTACCCCGCCCAACACCCCAGCACGGAAGGTGTCGCGCTGGTTGAACCCCCGGGCTCGGGGGGTCGGAGGCCACGGCGGTTGGAAGATGGCATGTTTTGGGCTACGGTATTTATAGACTCGCTTATTTTTATTCCAACATTTACGGGCGCAGTGGGGCGAATGGTGTGGTGCGCTTTTCTGTTTCACCTGCGATTTCACTATCGCCCGTCCGGATGCAACAGGCACCAGTTAGTTTGCTTTAGAACGGTGGCGATGGGGTATTGGCTTCCGTGGCAGGGTCCCAGCGGTGGTGTGGTTGAACTGGACGCGGTTTCGAAATGAATAAACAACCATATCGGTGGTCATGGTAGCATGATCGGTTCGTAGTAGGCTATGTAAGTCATTTAAAGGCTGTTTGTGTTGTTGTCATTTCTTATTCCTGCAGGAATTGAATGCGCTTCAAAACTAGGCTTCAACATTAGTCAGCTAGATAATAACAACCTAACAGCTATTTGCTTATCGAAGTCCAGCATTGAGTCAGGCAAGAAGACGCTAAGAACACACCAAGGCAATAAATATTCCATTGCACAAAAAGAAACGCGATTTTTAAGACAACTGCTTCGGTAGAATTAACGATTGCGGATCACCAACTAATGCTGCATGTATTTTTCCCGTTCTAAAGTCTCCAAAGTCTTTATTCTGATAAAATTCAATTTTTCACTTTAAGTGAGATGAAGTCACACGAAATTCGGTGTATGTATGCAAAGTAGCGCTTATCTGCTCACGCTCACACCCACAACCCTATCACAAGCTCAACACTCATACCGTGTGTGTGGCGCGTTTCGCTTTTCTTTCCATTCGGCAGATTACAGCATTGGCGGGAGTGCCCCAAACGGCGCTACACCTGTCTCGGCAACAGTTTTACGGCTGCCTCAAACTCATTGCCGCCCAGCAGGCCTCCGTGCCGCTGCGGGAGGAGATCCTCACCACGTCGATCAATTTGCCACTGCCACAGTTCAGCTGGATCGACCCGGTGACGGGACCGCCGGGGGCAATGGATGCGGCCGGGGACACCAGCGGCACCAGCGGTGGCAGCCAGTGTGGAACGCTGGAGCGAAACGGTTACACGGAGGTGTCCAACCGCTCCACGGCGATGACGATGAAGCCGATGGCAGGGAGTGGAGCGGGTGGCAGCAGCAGCACCACCACCACGCAGGACAGTAGCGCCTCGACCGGCGGTGAGATGACCAACTCTGACCAGCCGAGCACGGACTCGGAGGTGGAGCACAACGACGATCCGGTGAACATGATCCGCGGTGAACGGGAGCGGCACACGGTCGGCATGCTGAAGGGGGGCGGTATGGTGATGATCGGAAACAGCCATCCGCTGGTCGGGGGTGGCGGTGGTGGCGGCGGTGGGGGTGGGCCAACCAGAACCTGTGGCAGGGGCTGGTGTGTGAGGAGCAGCGGCAGCTGCTCGGCACGGAGGAAGAATCGTCCGATCGGCACAGCAGCGACGAGGACGAGCAGGAGATAGATCTCGAGTATTTCTACCAGATTTCGCAAACGCAGAAGGATTACTATCTGAAGCAGTTCCGCACGATCCAGCCGGACGTGCATGGGTTGGTTAGTGGACCGGTGGCAAGGTAAGCTGCAACTAGGCGCTAGTAAAACAAGCTACATCTGGGGCTACCCCATTCTCAGCATTAACACGCACCTATCTGCTTCCCAAACAGGGTATTTTTCGAAAAATCTCGCATCCCGATCGACGAACTCCGGCACATCTGGCAGATGTGCGACGTGACCCGGGACGGCGCGCTTAATTTGGCCGAATTCACAGCGGCCATGCATCTGGTGGTGCTGCGTCGCAACAACATACCCGTACCGGCCACCTTACCCCCCTGTCTGATGCCCACCCTGCTCCAGCATTCGCTCCTGCAGCCCAGTTCCAGTGCCCCGTCCGGCTCGGCCACCGCGGGTACGACCGCCGGCGAACTGTCCACCTCGACGGCGGGTAACGCCGCGAGTGCCCCGGCCGGTGTTGCCGAGCGCACCGAACCAGCCGAAGCAGATCTCCTCCATCTCGAAAGTGACGACAACGTGGAAAGCAACGGCAACCGGAAGCAATTCGATGCGCACAAAGACTACCAGCGTATGGTGCCGGTACCGGACACGTTGGCGTTCGCTAAGGTTGCGGCTCCTTTAGCGGGTGGTAGTGGGGGCGCCCCGGGAGCAGCTGCCGGAGCACACGACACCAGTCCACCGTCCGTATCGTCGGTGACGGGGGCGGGTGGTGTGGTGGGTAGCAGCAGTGGAACGACCGGGTCCGGATCGGTGGCCAACGCAACGAAGGGCAGCAGCAGCGGGAGCAACAGCAGCAGCAGCACGACCGCTGTCTCGACAACGACGGGCGGTCGAAAAACGCCTCCGAACGTTTCGCCTCCGGTGCTGTCCCAGCAACAGACCGCACCAACGTCATCCACCGTCGGCGCATCGGCACAGAAGGCGAAACAATCGTCCGATCAGCCAGTGACACCGCCGAGCACGAAAACTAACAAGGTACCGTAGGGGAGAGGCGCGCACAGGGCCACCACGAAGAGTAACTGAGATCTTTTCTCTTTCTTGTTGGCTTTAATGTCTCTTCCGAAGGAATGGAACTCAACCACGAAAGAGTGGACCAAATTCATGGAATCTCCTACATCTAACGTCTCTAGTCCGGGTCCAAAGCCGGTAAACTTTGACCTGCAGCGAACGACGCAGGCGATCGTGTCCAACCCGCACATTGTTCATCCCGTTCCGCTGCGCGTGACACCCGTTGGTAAGTGTTTCCTGATCACGTGCAACCGATTGATAAACCTGAACCTAATTGATAAACGATTGATAAACCTGATTCGCAAGGGCGAAGCTTTTCCGCCATCATCTTGATCACAACCATCTCAATTTCGTTCCTTCCTCACTGCAGGTGCTGAAGCGGTCGATAATGGTAGTCTAGTCTATAGTAACGATCTGCCGGTCGGCGGCACCGGTCTGATGGTTGTCCAATCCCGGGACGATTCTAGCCCGAAGCAGCAGAACGCTCATCAACAGCAGCATCACCATCACAGCACGCCCCGCGACTCGCTCACGAACAGCAGCGATCTACGTGCCATCCAAAGACCGCAACCGAAGAAACCGCCCTCGAAGGGCGTCGGTGCGATTCCACCACCACCGCAGCGCGATTCCGGCGGTGGTGCCGGTGGTCACCCGAACAACACCAGCACGTCGATGCATGCCGGCAACGATTCGATGACCGTATCGCTGGACGCGTCCGGTTTCGCGACCACCACCAGCAGTAGCGGTACGGCAGCAGGCAACAACACCGGCACCGGTGCGGGCGACCGGTTACCACCGACGCTTGCGAAAAAGCAATCGGTCGACCAGCAACCGCCGCCACCGTTGCCGCCACCGCGACCCTCCGCCCATCGGCACACGCGCAGCAGCAGCCTGGATCTGAACAAGCTGAAGCTGACGACGACGGGCAGCGTCGGTGCCGGCGTCGCACCGATCGGTGATCCACTCAAGATGCCGCCACCGCCGGAAGTGCCCCCGCGGGTGACACCGACCGGTGAGGGACCGGCGGCCGGTGCCGGTGGACACGGTGCGCACCGGCAGACCCATGGGTTTGCTGACTTTACGCACTTCCCGAGCGGTGGGTCCGGCGGTTCCGGAGCGCAACGTGTCGGGGTAAGATGAAGCGCATCATTTTTTTTGGTTATTACGTTACTTATTCGTTTAGCGGATCGAATATTTTCTACTCATTGCTACACATTCCTGTTTTGCTACCAGAACAGAGACCCTCAGCAATATCTACCTGTGGATGCAATAGCAGTTTTTTCCTTCTCCTTCCCAAACATTTCAAAGTAACTTCTCTAACTTTCTTTCGGTTCTCCTTCCTCCCTGCAGTCGGTCGGCGATTCGGGTAACATCACCACGATCCATCTCGACGCGGCCGGCAACATGACCCATCATTCAACGCCGCGTGGATCGGGCACGCTGCCAAAATCGCTCGTCATGCATCAGCCGCGCAACAGCGCGTTCGAGGTGTACCGGAAGCCACACGCCACCGACGGGCGGCTGGCGGCGCGTGGGTCTCAGTCACCTCCGCAACACCAACACCACCATCCCCACCACCAACATCACCATCAGCCAGGGCAGGCGCAACAACCGCCCCTGGTGACGTCACGCAGCGTGGAATCGTCCGCCGTCGGGGCTGGCGGCGGCGACTACGACAAACGCATATCGGCCCTCAGTGATAGCCTACGGCAGGTTCGGTTCAAGGCGAACGATCCACCGCCCGTCATGCCGGACGTGCTGAAGCAGCTGAAGGAGCAGAATCTGCTGCTGCTCCGGATATGCAACGATCTGAGCGAGGAGCTGCTGCACATACAGCAGAAGCGTGAGGACATCCGCATCAAGATCGAGCTGCAGGAGCAGATACTCGGTGGCGGAAACACGGCCATGCTGTCGACCGGCCCGTCCTCGTTGCCGGCCGTTCCGTCTTCGGCTTCTTCGTCTCACTCCCATCACCAGCACCATTCGCACCATCATGCGAACCTATGAACGGTGACGGGGGAGGCTCGTAATGCTGTTGAGTGATAGTGTGGTGCGGTGGAAGAATTCTCAATGATAGTGAAAGTGTACCCGTCTCGAACAACCCCATCAGTAGGCGCTGCCTCGACGTAAAATGTGTATATGTAGGTGCTTTTTAAACGCTTTGTTTGTTTATCTTTCTTCATACTCATCCTAGGGTGCGTATTGTTCTACGAGACAATTACGCTCCTTGTTCTAGCCCCCCATAGACAGTTGTGGTTGTGCTAGCTATTTTGCTTGAAGAAGCTGTACAAAGGAAGACGCGTTCTTTTCTAGTTTTAGCATTGGTTCATGCTGGAAGGATAACCCCATCGTTCGAGAGTGTGTGTGTTCCTTTTGTTTACCGAATCTGGACCAAACTGTATGTGCTTGTATATTTTTCTCAACGTTCTCCTCAAACGTGCGACTAGTCTGACGAACCCTTGCTATCGTTCTCCTCAATCTCCGCTGTACGTTAACTCTAGAAGAACTTATCTAAAGAAGAAGATATATCAACGGTTAATAACTATTTACATCGCGTGAATACGTATCGTTCGTAAAATTGGCAACAAATGCTGCATCTGTTAGAGTAGGAGGTTTACTCTCGTGCATGAACGTTAGTGGATGCAATAGCAGTTTTTTCCTTCTCCTTCCCAAACATTTCAAAGTAACTTCTCTAACTTTCTTTCGGTTCTCCTTCCCCCCTGCAGTCGGTCGGCGATTCGGGTAACATCACCACGATCCATCTCGACGCGGCCGGCAACATGACGCACCATTCGATGCCGCGTGGATCGGGCACGCTGCCAAAATCGCTCGTCATGCATCAGCCGCGCAACAGCGCGTTCGAGGTGTACCGGAAGCCACGTGAATACGTATCGTTCGTAAAATTGGCAACAAATGCTGCATCTGTTAGAGTAGGAGGTTTACTCTCGTGCATGAACGTTTCTAAACAATCAAATCCCACAATATCATTTTGTAAGCCCGTTGCGATCTTAAAGATACCTTTTTCTTTGGCGTAACGACCTGTGCGCGTCTTACAACGTTTTACTAGACTTTTTATACCGCCATAGTTGGATGATATTCACTCCTTGCTTGGGGGACTCGGTCGAGATGAAATTTAGGTAGCAGTTCTGTCCATGTACAATCATTATTTATAAAGAAGTCGCGAACGAAATTATAATCGGTTTCATCGCTAGCAGAAAATCTTGACAAACGCAAACGTTTCCAGAGTTAGAGAAGACATTTGTGTGCAATACGCCAGAAGTGTTTGGTTTCTAAAGAAACTGAATCAATCGTTTTTACTCTATTGATGCTGAGTTATTTTCTTCTTCTTTGAATTTTCCAGTTAGTTTGGTTTCCTACGGTTTCCTTCCTCTGTATGTTTGGCGAACTAACTGTCCATTGCAATAAGCTGGATAATGTTCGGTGCGCGTTCTGTGTGAGATATTAGCTCAACAATATAAATTTCATGCCGGCTGGGCAAGCAAATCTTCGCTAATGCATTCACAATTGAATGGCTTTATTTTCCCGTACAGCAACTTCAGCAAATGCACGATCTCACCTCGCCCTCCCACAAACACAATGGTGCGTTTAAGAATGCGTACATGCCGCACCGCTGTGTGCGACGAAAGGGTAAGTCAGCTTCCGCTGCATTAAAAATGTTAAAACTGTACGCTATAAAAAGGGATCACTGTTAATCATAAAGCCGATGGCAAGTGGACGTGCGGTATGCGAGCGTGTTTTAAATTTTATATATTTTAAAGTGAATATTTAGTAGCGCAAGAACGCGACGCGAAACATACGATAATAATGACTATTGCGTTTGCCTAGAATCGAACTGAACAAACCTGTGTATAAAACATTCGCATCTGGTTGGGTGCCCGGGTCGGGTTGCATAAACCACGATGGGCCAACGCGGGCCAATGTTGATGAGACTCAACGAGATATATAGATCTTTATAGTAGAGCATATTAGAATAGTATTGTGAACGTCGAATGGGGGCACATTCTTACGCCTAACACGAACGATGATCATGTTT
>KZ072518.1:41041-70932 GCA_002091845.1 Anopheles cracens
TTTACCGAATCTGGACCAAACTGTATGTGCTTGTATATTTTTCTCAACGTTCTCCTCAAACGTGCGACTAGTCTGATGAACCCTTGCTATCGCTCTCCTCAATCTCCGCTGTACGTTAACTATAGAGGAACTTATCTAAAGAAGAAGATATATCAACGGTTAATAACTATTTACAACACGTGAATACGTATCGTTCGTAAAATTGGCAACAAATGCTGCATCTGTTAGAGTAGGAGGTTTACTCTCGTGCATGAACGTTTCTAAACAATCAAATCCCACAATATCATTTTGTAAGCCCGTTGCGATCTTAAAGATACCTTTTTCTTTGGCGTAACGACCTGTGCGCGTCTTACAACGTTTTACTAGACTTTTTATACCGCCATAGTTGGATGATATTCACTCCTTGCTTGGGGGACTCGGTCGAGATGAAATTTAGGTAGCAGTTCTGTCCATGTACAATCATTATTTATAAAGAAGTCGCGAACGAAATTATAATCGGTTTCATCGCTAGCAGAAAATCTTGACAAACGCAAACGTTTCCAGTACGCGAGCTGGCGCCCTGTGTTTGCAATAATAAGCGGTGCGCACATTAAGCTGCACCATCATAGCGCATCCGAACGCCGGACGACTTAGTTTATTTCTCAGATAAAACCATAATTATTCAGCCCGTTGTTCAGGATTTATGAGTGGCTATTAGATAAGCTCCAAAGTATACTACCGCTCACTTGCCCTTCGCTACTGGGACCGACCGATGAGTAACCTGCTTCAACCAGAGATGAAACTATCGCATGCCCTTTAAATGCTGCTCTACTGCTACCCGTTGGAAGATAATGGATAAAAAGCCGCGCCAACAACTTATATCGGCTGTAGTTTGATTCGCACGATCGCTCCGTCGAGCATTCTGCACACCGGGAACCTAAACAATGTCGTCAGATTGATAGATTATCGATTGGCGAAAGGTCGCCTCTTCAAAACCTGGCTATCACGTCATCGCACACGGCACAATCGGACCGCTATCTGCCACGGGTTGACCATTCAACATACGGATTTTGTTGGCGTAGGGCGTTAACACACGGTTGCTGGTTGCGGTGATCTGCCTGCACAGCTTCAGTACGGTACGAGCTGCACCACGAGCAGGACTGTTTCGCGCCGGAGGTAGGTGTGTAGAAGTCCCCAGTTAGGGCATTGATTCCTATAAGTTTGAAGGAACGGAAGTGCGTGTCTGTTTTCGTCAGCAGAATTATTTCAAAGTGTCCTTTTAATCTGAGCTAACGCTCAGGCAAGGTGATGTTCTGAGGTTTTTGTGCCATAGACGAGCACAATCGGACCGCTATCTGCCACGGGTTGACCATTCAACATATGGATTTTGTTGGCGTAGGGCGTTAACACACGGTTGCTGGTTGCGGTGATCTGCCTGCACAGCTTCAGTACGGTACGAGCTGCACCACGAGCAGGACTGTTTCGCGCCGGAGGTAGGTGTGTAGAAGTCCCCAGTTAGGGCATTGGTTCCTATAAGTTTGACGGAAGTGCTTGTCCGTTTTCGTCAACAGAATTGTTTCAAAGTGTCCTTTCAAACTGAACTAACGCACAGGCAAGGTGATGTTCTGCGGTTTTTGTGCCATAGACGGATGTAATTCGCAGGATGTAATTCGATATCACCATAAAGCTAATCTTGGTGAAAGACAACAGAACTCAGCGTATTCGTATGCGAATACATAAACTTGAATTGCATTATATGTTACGGTTGTTCAAATAACATTGAGTTTGACGTGCTATTTCATAACTTCACCGCTAGTGAAACATTTCCCCCAGTTTCGACATTACTGGTAGCCCATTAACGGGTGGATGAATTACATCCAATCGACCATCCTAATACCTGCTGTAACGTCCTAGACCCTAAATCTTATCTATCCCATTTGAATGCTTCTCCCCGCTATCAGCCCTGGCGAACAATGTGGATGCGGTTAATCGCCTTTTCGATCGTCTGATAACTCCGTTCCTTAAGCCAATCCGAAATGGGCTGTTGCTCGAATCGGTCGCCGACGGCCAAGCGGCTGTGCGCGCTGGGTAGTGCGACGGGCGTGTGTGTGTTCGCGCTGCTGCTCGGCTTTCTGTGGCCGTCGCTCGTCTGGGAGATTGCCAAGCGGGAGTTCGTGCTGGAAGAGGGCACGGAGGTGTTCAAGAACTGGATCGATCCGCCGATCGACACGTACCTGGAGATTTATCTCTGGAACTGGACGAACGCCGCCGACTACAGGACACCGGGCCATAAGCCGCACCTGGAGCAGCTCGGGCCGTACACGTTCCGCGAGCGTCACGAGCGCGTCAATCTCAAGTGGCGCGATGACGACACGCTGGAGTTTCAGCAGCGCCGTATCTGGCACTTCCTGCCGGGCCAGTCGGTCGGAGACTATGAGACGGACCGGGTCGTCACGATCAACCCTGTGCTGCTGGTAAGCTGCCTCTTGGAGCTGACGTTGAAGATCAAGCTGTCACTATAACCCGATGTTCCCATTTGCAGACCGTCGGCCATGCGCTGCGCTACGAACCGGAGCTTCTCTACTACGTGGACGGCATTATTATGCTGAACAATCTGGCCACCACCCCGTTCTATGACGTGCCGGTGCGGGAAATGGTTTTCGAAGGATACGACGACTTTCTGCTCACCAGTTTGCTCTCCCTGCTCGAGGAGTTACCGCCGGGGGTACTACCCGAGCTGAATCTGCCACCGTACGATCGGTTCGGGTGGTTCTTCGGCCGCAATGGCAGCGAAACGTACGACGGCACGTTCGTGGTCGGCACCGGCAAGGACCACGTGCAGAATACCGGCCTGATGCGGCTTTGGAACGGGGAGGCCCAAACCGACTACTACCCGGGCGCGTGCGGCAAGATCCGCGGTACGACCGGCGAGGTATGGCCACCGTTCGGGCGGCTGCGCGGTACACCGCCGAACGTGACCGTGTTTGCACCGGACGTGTGTGGCTCGGTGACGCTGCAGTACCAAGAGCAGGTGGAGCGGTTCGGTATCGATGGGTTGCGGTGGGTTGGTAACGACCGGATGTTCGACAACGGGGTGCACTACGAGGAGACGGCCTGCCAGTGTACGGAGAAGGACGCGAGCAACTGTCCGGCGCTGGACAACGGGGCGATGGATGTGTCGCAGTGCAAGTTTGGCGCACCGGCCACCATTTCGTACCCGCATTTCTACCTAGCGAACGAGAGTTACCACGTCGGCATCACGGGCATGGCCCCGAGCGAGCAGGAGCACCGTTTCGTGATGGAGCTCGAGCCATACACCGGCGTAATACCACGTCGGCATCACGGGCATGGCCCCGAGCGAGCAGGAGCACCGTTTCGTGATGGAGCTCGAGCCATACACCGGCGTACCGCTGAGTGTGCGGGCGCAGCTCCAGGTGAACCTGAACATTCGCAATTACGGCCTCACGTAAGTTCGAGTTCGAGTCGCGTGCGTTCCCCTCTCAACTGACTCTGCTCCTTACGTTTCTCACGCAGTCTACTCCAAGGTTTGCCAGAGGTGATGCTACCCGTGCTTTGGTTCCGACAAACGGCGGCCATAACCGAGGACCTTGCCGACGACATAAAGGTAGGAGCCACACACGACCCTGGGCGTACAGTGCGCATCGAGCTGCATAACTGCAATGCTTTTTTACCTTCTAGTTGGTCCTGCTGCTTCCCGATATTGGAGTGTACATCTCGTACGCGATTGGAGCGCTTGGTATCATCGGTCTCGTGCTGGCAGTGTACTTCTCCGTGGTCAGATGGAAAGTGGGTGGGGTTGTCGAGGCAAGCCAAATCAAGCAGCCAAATATGTAGGATGTGTAGGAATGATCCTGGATGCCAAATACGTGCCTTCTACCGAAACACTTCAATATACGCTTGTCCCACACTTATTAGCGATGGAAGAGTACATCGGAAGTTTGTTTGTATATCTCGTGTGAAGCTTCTGGTGAGAGAAACTTTCAGCGGTTACTTTGATTATGTTAGTCCAGAGCAGTAGGTCTGTCATGCGGTTATGACCTAAATCTAGTAGTCTTGGCAGACAGACGCACTTCAGTGCATACTAGAGAGGTTTAAGAGACCCATTCTTTTGCCAAGTGTAGTTCTGTGGTGCACTACAACTCACCGTGTTTTTATGCCGTCAGAGATGTGCATATCGTAATCGAAGTCAACAGTAGCTGAAGAGTTAAAGAATAACAACTACGCGTAAGGATGTTGGTAGACAGAAGCTCGGATGTATGGCTTCCGTCCAAATTTGGACTCCAAATCAGTTTCGGGAGAAAGATGCTCATGGAGGTTCGGTTGCAGCGCCCGATAAGTAAGTAGACAAGCAAATGTTTCAAACTTCAACCACTATGTCCGGTTCTGCAGATTACTGGTTCCACTTTATTGGAATACCTCTCGCACTGAACGAAACATACGCATCGTGTACTGGCATTAGACACCGAGGCACTGGTTGTAGGCGGCAGCGATCGCGGCGAAATCGGCGGCGGCCGCGTTGGACGTGTTGGTCGTGCACGTCGCCACCTGGTTGGCGGTGTTGGCCACATCTATCACCTCAGCCGACTTGATGTTGGCGACATCGAGCGCCACGTTGGTGATGTAGGCGGGCGCGTTCGGCACGGTGGCGCTGGTGCAGACCGTGGACGGGAACAGCTGCGAGATGCAGAGCGTCACGCCGGCCGTCGAGGTGCGGATGCGCGTCGCGGCCGAGTTGACGACGGCGATCGTGTTGCCGAGCAGGATGTCGGCGACCGTGGTCGCCTGGACCGCGCACGAGCCGAGCGCGGTCGTGTAGTAGACGTCGGTGCGCACGGCCAGCGGCAGGTAGGTCTGCGAGCAGGCGACGACGGTTGCGTTCGTGCTGGCCAGGTTGGCCACCATCGGTCCGATCACGGCCGAGGCGTTACCCGAGATGGAGGCGTTCGCCGACGCGACGGCATTCAGCGTGACGGTGTTCAGCACCTGCAGGCTGCCCTGAACCGTGGCGACCAGGCTGGTCAGGTTGTTCACGGCCTGCTGGGCGGCGCTCGTAACGGTCGCCTTGGTGTTGCCGGCCAGCAGATTGAACACGTTGTTCAAGCTGGTCAGCGACGAGTTGATGCCGGAGATGGCCTGGTTGAGGGCGGCAGTGGTCGCCGGCTGCACGTTCGCGATCAGATTGTTGAACGAACCGACGGCGGCGTTCAGCACCTGGTTGGCGTTGTTGAGGGCCGCGTTGACGCTCGCGTTGACGGCCGCGATACCGGCGGCGGTGTACGGGACGCCGGCGTTGGCCGCAAGCGTGGCGTTCACGCTGGCCGCCGCCGACAGCTGCAGCGGGATGTTGGCGGTCGTGTACAACACGTTGGCCGCGTCTCCCAGGAAGGTGGCGATCGCGTTGACTCCGTTCGGGCCGAGCGCACCGAGCAGCGTCGTGGCCGTACCCGGGTTGGCGGCGGCATTGTTAACCGCCTGGATGGCGGTGGCCAGATCCGCGTTCAGCGTGTTGGTGAGATTGCCCAGAGCCGCCGCGACGGTGCTGTTGCCGAACACGGCCGAGGCTGCGTTGACGGCGGAGTTGACAGCGGCGGCCACATTGTTGAGCGCACTGTTGACGATCTGGCCGTTGGCGGCGCTTGGTGCACCGGTCAGGCCGCTTCCGATCGAGCTGAGGTTCGTTCCGACACCGCCCAGCAGACTGTTCAGTGTGTTCGTGATCGTGTTGAGCGTGTTGCCGAGCAGCGTTCCAGCCGCCGAACCGATGTTGGTGACCGCCGTGTTCAGCGCGTTCAGCGTCGAGCCGACCACGTTGTTCAGGAGGTTCAACACCGGCAGGTTCGAGTTGAACGTGCCAGTGCCACCGATGCCGATGCTACCGATGTTCAATCCACCTGTCAGACTGCCGCTCGCCGAGAGGGATCCGGACGTACCGGCGGCAAATCCGGAGGCCACTCCGGTCAGCAGCGTGGACACACCGTTCACGACCGAGCTAACCAGATTGGTCAGTCCGCTGAGGATTTGTGGTTGCGGTGCCGCCTACGGAGAAAGAGAAACCCATGATGAAAGGCACGACGTTGGGGCCGCCCTAGCAAACCGGCAGGCGTACCTGGACGGACGCCAGCAGAGCGCAAACGAGGAAAGCTTTCTTCCACAGCATTGCGGAGAGTTTTGCTTGATGAGGTGACGTTAGCACGACTTCAAAACTGTACCATTGCGGTTCGTGTGCGAGGGACTTTTATACTTCGCCCTTCTTCGCCACGAAGAGGACACACACGGGGCTAAAGCCGGCCGGCCACAAGGCAGCCCATTGTGTGCGGACGCAAAAATTCGGCGCACAAGCCGCGCGTGTTTTACGCCCCGTCGTGGCGCGTGGCGTCGTCTGGAAGCTGGTAGTGGTAAAACTACTATGTTTACCCGATCCCGTTTCGCGTTCGCGTAAACTGATGATCTTGTTCTGGATCCCGGTACGCCTGTGTTGTCGTAAAGCCGATCCGGAGGCGTAACAGTATCGCTCATTGATCGGCGAATTCGAGCAGTTTTGCTCCTGAATCCGCTCCGTTATCGGTGACGTCAGTCTGCACGTGATGCCTTCATGCGAGACTTCAAGAGTGAGACAAACAAAACATTCGATAAAACGCAAATTCGATCAAACGAATCCTTCACAGTGACTAAGTGAAGTTGGCAATGAACTTCAGCTTCGTTCCGAGCAGTTTGAAAGAGTCGCTTGCATGTGTTTGAACGGTGTTACAATCACCTAGAACGTCTTCGTATTGGATGAGGTCCGAAGTAATCAACCGTTCTTCAATTAGGGCATAGTACAGCTGTGGCCAAATTTTGGAAATAGTTTCTCCTTGAACTTTTTAAATCTGCTGTGTTTGACAACGTTGATACTCTCGACGGCTCTATTGAGGATAACCGTGTTTGTCTACATGTGTGGCGGCCTAATCACGCGCTATCGTCCATTTATTTTAACTTGCGTTCCATATCAGTTCTGCACGTCGTATAAAAGAGTTTCGTTCGTTGTAACATAATTTACCAGTCTACTTCATCTTCGAGTAAGTAAAACGTGACTTTTTCAGCTCTCTGTCTCTCTCTCTCTCTCTGATATACACAGAAGGTAATAACACTAGCCGATTGTTGCCGACGTGTATCTACTATGTGACCATCCGACATATAAAATAAGTATAAGTCTCATATCGTTTTGTCTCCATCAGGTTGTTTAGTTCTTGTGGATCCTACGTATTCACTTATCAGATGCTAAAACCGCGCACCACTTTTGGTTTTGCTGCGGAAGTTTCAAGACTCTACACCATCCCAGTCCGGGTCTACGTAGGAGGTGGCTACGTACGTGTAGACAATCCAAACGCTCTTCATTGGCTGGGTCATTCTACTTTCGTATTGACGATAGTGATGTCATCGTACAGATTAAACGTGTTGAGTATCACTGATTGTGATAGGTTTTGAAACGTGCACACTTCGAAAGAATAAGGTAGATCATTGTTGAATAACAAATCGACTCGTTTATTTGACGTTTCATCAATAAGTACTACGCTAGTAGTGTGTTATCGCCCCACCGTATTATACTTGTACAACTATAGGAAAACCGTAGACTTGCCGTGCGGCCTACTACTGGTTGCTAGACTGACAGGCGGCCAACAGTGAGTCCAGTGCGGTAGCCTTCGCCACCAGACCCTTGCTCATGATGTTGACACAGCTTTCCACGGTCTGCACGGTAGCCAAGCTCTCCAGGTTGATCATCGCTACGACCACCTTCGTCTGGAAGCTCACATCGAGCATCATCGCTCGGCTCATATCGACCGTCTGGTTTGGGGTGGTCAGGGTTAGGGCGAGAAACGCAAAACAAGAAACGAAATAAAAACAGTGTGCCGGATACAGCCAATCCCGATGGTTCTTACCTCCGAAAGACACTTCGCGATGCCAGCCTTGATGATGGTCGAGGAGGTGGTGGAGCCCAAACCCAGACACCAGTTGATGCGGTTCGCGATCGAGCGCGTCTGCTCCCGGATCACCTGGTTGTACTCGCTGATGAACGAGTCCGTGTAGCCCGTGTTGGCGTAATCGTTGAAGCAGCGCTGCAGCTGGTCACGCATGTTGTTCTCGAGGTTCATGATCGCGCCCCCGTACCGGTCCTTGCAGCTGGTCGAGTAGACACCGCCGTTCGACATCGTTGCGGCCAGCTTGAAAATGGACGAATCGAACACCGGCACCAGCGCCTTCACGGTGAACTGCACGAACGCTTCCGCGCCGGTGAACATCAACGTCATCTGGCTCTGCAGATTCCTCGTGAAGACGTTCGCGGCCGTCTGGATGTCGGTGGTCGTGGTGGAGATCGAAGTGTTGAGCGACTGGGCGGTGGTGCGCGTTACCTGGTCCTGGATGAACGGATTCAGGCGCGGCAGGGTGTTCACGATGTCGGACACACTGAACCCAGCTTCCCACGTCACCTTGCCCTGGTAGGAGCTGATGCGGCCGACGACCTGGTTGTAGTAGTCGCGCTGCGTGTTGTTGACCGAATTCAACGCATTCGTCAGATCGTTGCTGTAGCTTTGCAGCACGTTCGAGGCCTGCTCGAAGGCGGAACGGATCGAGCGGACGGTAGTGACCAGTCCTTTCTCCGCCGTCGTCACAACCGAGATGGAACCGGCGAGATTGAACAGTGTCGCCGGCCTGATGTTAGCATTGACGGTGTTGGCTGACAGTGGACCGGCTGCCAGCACCGCGTTCACTTCCTTGTACAGCATGTCCAGGTAGGTCGTCACGTCCTGCATGGCGGTCTGGATCATCGCCAGCCAGGACGTGAGGGCGCCACCGTTCAGCGTGGACGTCGAGGTCTGGATCAGCGTGATGAGCCCGCCGGCCTGGTCGAGCGCCACAAAGGCACGGTCGATGGTGCTGTTCATGCTGGCAAACATGCACGACGGTGCGGTTTGTCGCTGGCTCGCCACGACCGAAATGTTGCGCAGTACTTCGTTCACGTTGACGGTGATGTTGCCGACGAGCGAAACCAGCGCCTCCCCCGACGTGACCAGGGCAGTCGATCCGTTAAGTTTCGAAATCTGGTAACCGCCGATAACACCCTGCAGGTCGGACGTAGCGCTTCCTACCATGTTGGCTGACGACAGCACGTTCGGACTGTTCTGGGACACATAGTCGATCGCTATGTCCAGTCCAAGGTCGGGCGATGCATTCTAGGTGATGTAGAAATGAGACAGAGAGAGAGAGAGAAAAGGCAAGCGCAACGTCAATCACTCAGGTGGACGGTGCAAAGTGGAAAGTATTCGCACTTACCGCCAAACCGCACAGCAGCGGTACCAGAAGCACGGTAGCAACTCCCAACATTCCCATGGTGACGGTGTGTTACTACGATCCTAACGTTTGGATTACCAATTTCAGTCGACGTGGTCTCTCTAGTGTCTGCTGCACGTACTGCGTGCGATCTGCTCAAGCACTTCAGGCTTACTCCGGCTGCCATGCCAAGGTGGATCGGTTCTAGTTTTTTTTGTGTACCGGATTGTTTACTAAATCTGGTAGATTTCGAGCAATCGACATGTTCGCCACCCTCTGCCAACGTGTCCTGCCAGTGCGACGCATTCGCCGTGGCACCGAATGTACCTCAGCACAATCATGTTCGGTAGCGCGTACTGCATGTACTTTGGTACGATCCAACCTGGGTTGAATGGTACTCCAGGCGTTCAAATATTTGGACAATCGGAGGCGGCTGTGAGTTGCGAAGCTGTGTCGCAATGGGCACATATAGAAGTTGTAAGTATGTGACATATTTTGAACGACGTATCTAAAGATAATTTTATGAGTTCTTTATGCATGGTTAACCATGAATAGGAATATTGATCTTTTTTTTTTCAAAATACACTGTCTCTCGCCCGTTCAGTGTAAAAAAATCTCGATATTAAATGTGTATTTCAATGCATCGATATAAGTCTGTTGATTGATTTTTATGATATTCAGCATCATTCATCGTGGGTAAAAAATAATTTCATAATACACGAGAAAAGACCCCAAAGATACAACAGTCACTTCTTCGCAGTTTTTTACTATTTTTGGAGAATGAGTAATTCCATAGAATTCTTCATAGTTCTCAATCCGTTCCCACAACCGTCAACTACGTTTGCAAACGCGTCATTGTCCTCACCTCTCAATACACAAAATAATAAGAAACAGGTTCATTTCTGGGTATTGGATATGGATGTTGCATATCATCCCTGCGTATATTTTTTTTTCGCATAAAACACTTGCCATAATATTTGAGCAAAGAGATATTTCAAGGAAACGTAGTTTTTCTGTCTGATGGTTGGGTTGCCTATCGCTTCCTTGTGATTAGCAACGGGCGTTATAGTTTTTGGGTTTGTTCTGTGTTTGTGCCGATTGTCGGAACGGAATAAACCATCTTCGGCAAATACTAAAAGCAACACATTTGAGATAGATGGATGAGAAATAGCAAGTTTATGTCCTCGAAATATCATTCTAGACCCTTGTGCTGGACCATTTCTTGAAAAGCACGTTGACGCTTCATTACGCTTTAGCTGGCAACAGCACGATTCGGTTCTGCGAAATACAGACACCAAACCTGCAGTTGAAATGCACTCAAATATGCCAGTCATAAGAAGAAATAGCTCTGAAGTCCTATATTAGGTGCGATTTCCAAAAAAGAAGCACAACCACAAGGCCGCTATCATTTCTATGCAAGCAAACACACACGCACGTATGCGATACTCACTTGAGTAAACTTTGGGTTCTGCAATTTGGAGGTTGCTTGTGGCGTAAAACGGAAAATTCGCAACCACGAACAAGAATTAAAGATGTAACACATCTCCGAAAATCTTACCAAATTAGGTTGGACCGATGGTGAAAATGTGTGTCGCCGAACCTAGATTGCAAGACGACCTTTCATTGACTAAATGATCGTGGAAAAACCCATCCCCGCTCTGCTAAACTATTGGATTGGCGTTGTTCAGTCACCATGGTTGATAACCTGGGAGATGTCCATAGGTCTACAAATTGTGCTTTTGATGGCATTCCATTACAATTGGACTATTGCGCGTAAACTTCAGTCACCTCTTATTGGACATTTGATTTTTTTCTAACTTTGCCTTCAGCTTCCCAAAAGCTTGGCAAAGGGCTTCTCTTACGTTCCACTTGCACGAATGAGCAGATAACGTATCGAAAGCGCGCAACAAACCCCCAATTAAGAAGAAACAAATAATGTGGCGCAATTTCAGGTGTTTGATTTTAGCAACCTGGTACCGTATGTACGTTTCAACGACTTTCTCATTTCAAAGAAAACATGGAGCGGAATTGAATTTTAAGTAAGAGATATATCATACGATTTCTTTAAGTAAAACAAAGAGAACCTACTCCAGGTTGCATCTGGGGTTGCAGCGCCATCTAGCAGCATTCTTCTCTACTGCCCGGTGCTGAGACACGCACTAACCGCCGGTACGATAGCTTCCGCCATGGCCGCGTAAGTATTGGACACCTGGTTGATGCAGGACTTGACGCGATTGTTCGATGCGACCATCTCCACCTGCATCATCGCATTGACCAATGCAAACTGCTGATCAAAGATTGCCTTGTATTGCGGTCCAACGAAGGTCGAAATCTGCAAAAAAAAAACGTAATTGTTTTAATAAAGCTCACCCCACTTACACGTACACGCTTGCAAGGGTATTAGATCCTTACCGCCTTCAGACAGGCACCGATTTCTGCCTTCACCTCCGCCCGGGAATCTTTCGAGCCGAGCCCGGTGCAGTAGCGCACGTGATTGGTCAATCCCTGGTAGTGCTGGCGAATAAGCGACATGAAGTTGTTCACGATCGAATTCACACGGCTCAGCTCGGTGTTCTCGTCGTTCAGGCAGTCCTGAATGCGGTCGGCCTCCTGATTGACCAGATCGTTGGCCGTGTTGGCGTACCGGTCGCGGCAGGTCGCCGCGTACACTGACGACGAGCTGGTGACCATGTTGAAGTACATCGTGTTGGCGACGCTGAACGCATTGAACGACGCGCTAACCGATACCTGGGTTTTCGTGTTCAAGCAGGTGCCGACCGCCGAAAAGCTGGCGGTTATGGTAAGCGACGCCGAAACACCGCTCTGCAGGTTGGTGTTGGCAGCGGACAGCACGTCCGACGCGAGCAGCGCTACGTCACCGAGCTGCGTATCGGACAGGAAGCTGGTAATCGTCTGGGAGGCGGAGGTCAGCTGCCCGGACATGTCATTGCGCAGGCTGGTGAACTTGTTCGCGTAGTCGTTTATCTTATTGACCAGGTAACCGGGAGCAGCTGGAATGTAAAACCATGTGTTTGTTTGCGTCCGTTCAGCTCGTGGTGGGTGAACCCGAAACCGATCGTGTCAACCCGGGCCGCCGATAATGCTGCCGAAGAACCAACCAGATTTGCCAGTGCTTAGATTACGACTGTTGAAAAAAACGAACCGCATCGTACCGTGGAATGATTGTGAGTTGAAATGTTTGGAACGATAATCCTGCCGCGGGGCAAGCTTTATTTCGAGACTGAATCGTTAGTGAGGCGTCATGCAGTGCAAGTAACTTGCGCCTAAAAGCATGCAGCACACTACACCAATGCATTAAAGCTTTAGAAACATTGTGTTTGTGAGTTTATGTATGCGGATTGCATAAATTAAGCACCATCTTTGCTGTGAAGGTATGCAATCTGCGCTGAAAACTTCTTTATTGAAAAAATAAATGCTCCTGGTGCGGAATGTAAGTTAGTAAGCTAGGGCTAGGTAGAGTTCTACTGCAAAATTTCCCATTTCGCCAAATTTTACTAGGATGCTCAAACCTGGGACACCCCG
The DNA here is from genome assembly GCA_002091845.1 of Anopheles cracens. Classification (NCBI taxonomy): domain Eukaryota; kingdom Metazoa; phylum Arthropoda; class Insecta; order Diptera; family Culicidae; genus Anopheles; species Anopheles cracens. The sequence continues at coordinate 53,891 of KZ072518.1, forward strand.
AGGGATTGCAAAGATTCCCTCCGTGCTGTGTAGAAGGATAAGAAAACAAACATTTCATTTCTCTATCATTACGGGGTACGACCGATCACATCTTCAGGGATGACGCGTACATGCTGCGACGGTGCGACGCTTCTCATTTGGCTGGAAAAATGGAACGCAAACGCAAATGTTATACATCATTCACCATACATCAAACCACGAGAAGACTCATCTTACGTTCCGCATAAGACGAACAAAACCAAAGCAGAGGCGGCAGTAAAACGAAGAAACAAGGAATTATCTATAAAAGTTTACTTGATATATAAATGATGAGCCGTTTACTACATTGTGCACTCAAAACAAAGCCAACAAGAATAAACCTTTTACTGCACGCTTTTACAAGCTTTTTTCCGAGACCGTTTACTGAACGCTGGCCGAGGGAGGAAGGGAGAAGGATGTCGGGAAGCGGTGGGATGGAGAACGACGGAACGTTACTGTTACCGGAAGTGCTGTTGCGAATTGCTGCAGCGCAGGACATATTGTACAGGAATTTTGAAAATGCGTATCGGTGTGATGCCAGAGGGACGCCAGAACGCAGGAAGGCAAGTAGCGAATATAGTAATTTGTAAGCATTATTGAATGTGGCACGGCAGCAGCAGCAGCAGCAGCAGAAGCAGCAAACACATACACAAACACTTGGCAAGACTGTGAATGTAAAGCGAAGAAGCACGAGACGAGTCTGTTTTCTCTTTTTGCATTGGGGCTGGCAGGCAAGCGATGCGGCAAGTGGGTTGTTGCAGAAAAGAAAGAAACTATCTCAATTACCACACATTCTATACACATCCTAGTGGAGAGGCTTGGATAGCTTGATTGTACATTTAGAGACAGTGAACCACAGAAACAAACTTAAACCACCGCGCTAGTAATGATTCCCGGTCGGGGGAACGACCGAACCCGGCACGGGACAGAAGCGGACAACGCACCGTTGGGACAAACAATTGCTATGCCAAAGATTAGATTAGACATTAGTACGGAGGGGACGGTTCAGTCAAGCATTCGAACCCATAACCAGAAGTATGTAAGACCTTGCTCATGCGCACCTGACCATACGACTGCCCCGAGCTCACTAAGTAAGTAGTTCGTATATCTTCTAGGTTTTTGTCAAATGTTTTTCATCTGCATATGTTCTCTATCGCTTTCCCAATAACCAGTGAGATTCAATGTCAAAGTTTCGGATAGGAAAGGACCAATAAAACAATACTGAACGCCAACTTAATTACCAAACATGCATTCAACGCATTATGAGTACTAACTTGTGACCATCTTCTCCACCAACCAAACCGCAGTCTACGCGAAGCACTGATTCCAGAACTGATCCATCAGGTGGTACTGATGGCGTTGTACGCCCGAGAGCGAGTGGGCCTCGTCCGGATAGCTCTGCAATGGGACCATTTGCTGGTTAGAAACATCATCAAAGCGAGATTATCGAACAATGCTGCCTACCATCTGCTCAAACTCGACATGAAGAGATGATTCTTCAGCTCGTCCGTGAAGCTGCTGATATCGCTACGATCGTACCCGGCCCCATTGTCCGTCGGCCGGCCCATGTAGCGTTCGGTGTAGATGGAATCTGTCAATTTACCGGAGTTAGGTATGTCCTTCGCTCCCTGTAGGTTGTTCTCTTCGATGCCACCTTACCGTAAAACATCCACGAAGTGACCGGAGCAACCGAGATGCCGCACCGGAACACCTTCTCATGGTCCTTCTCGAGCGTCATGGCGGTTGCGTATCCTCCGTAGCTCGAGCCCCAAATGCCTGTCCGGTCGGAGTCGATGAAGGCGTACGTTTCATGCAGGTAGCGCGTGACCGCAATCTGATCCTCCATCTCGTACGTGCCGAGCCGGTTGTTGATGGAGAACAGGAACTCGTACCCCTGGTTGCCCGTGCCACGTCCATCGATCTGGGCGTAGATTGTACCCTTCGTCGTTGCCATGTAGCTGGCGAACCCGACGCTAAAACCGGCCGTTACACCTACCGAATTCGGACCGGCGTACACGTACACCACCATCGGGTACTTGCGAGTGGCCGCACCCGGTGCCTCGAAGTCAATCTCCGGTGGCAGATAGAGCCGAACGGACGCCTGGAACTGTCCATCCCCAACAGGAACGCGCAGGAAGCGCACGGACACTTTCTTGTACTGTTTGAGCTGCTCGCGACGCTCGACGTTCCACTCCCAGTCCCACACAAGCTGCCGGTCGCTGGTACGATAGATTTGCGTGTAGGAAGGCGTTGGTCCGGTGCAGGTCGCCGCCATGTACGACAGGTCAGTACTGAACGAAACACTGGCAAAGTTACAGCCCACCGAATCCTCCAGCTCGTCCCGCAGGTCACACGTCAGACACTCGTCGTTCCTGTACACGTGCCGGTGGTGCGATGCACTTGCCGGGACGGCCGTGTAGTACAGTGCCTGCGACTGTTCGTCGTACCCGTTGATCGAGGAGACGGTAAACCGTTCCGGAGTGCGCACAACCGGGGCGGTTCCCTCTCCAACGACTTCCAGCACAGCACGCCATCCATTGCTTTCGCCCATCAGGAAGCACCGGTCGGCACCATAGCAGCGTGGCGTGTATAAGTCGTACCAGCCGTTCGGCCGATCAAATCGGACCGATTCCGAGCACGATCCAGCGGTCGCCAGACACTTCTGGAAGGTGGCGACATTCTGACGCCGGTTGGTCCAGATCACACCGAGCACATCCTCACCGGCCCAGTTCACGGTGCCTAGCACGTGATCCTCACCGACCGTGGCGACGGGTGCCGGTAGCTCCACCCAGACCGGGCTACTTACGGACAGATCCGTAACCTGCAGGTGTACGGTGGGGTTGGTGGTGTTAACCTTCGGGTAGCGGATGCGTAGCTCCTCCGGATATTGGTTATCGGGATCGTCGGGCGATCCGTAGAGATGGTACGAGAACTCACTGACGTCACGATCGTCAAAGCTGGCCATCGCCAGGCGACGCCCGTTCGGGGAGAACCAGAGTGTGGCGTCCGTGCCGAACACTTCCTCCTCGTACACCCAGTCCGGGATGCCATTGTAGATCACACCGCGAACGCCGTCGGTTGTGAGCGACCGTTCCGTTGGGTCGAGCAGGGCCGCCCGGTAGTACACGTTGTTGTCCTTAACGTATGCGAGGCTCTGGCCGGTTGGTGAGAGAATGCAGATGGATACCTCCTCCTGGTTGGCCACGTGGTGTGTGGTACTAATGGGTGAGATCGTCAGTCAGACGTGTCTTTGCGGACCTTAACATCAACTTACCTGGTGACGGTATCGTAGATCGCGTACTTCGATAGCGATGAGTGTCTGAAAACCTAATCAAGAGTAGAAGGGATTTTAGTTGCAACCAGAGACAGTATAGGGTTTCCCACTTCTTACCGTACGGACGTCGTATCGGACAAGCACTTTGGTGAAATCGGGTTTAATCATCTGCACCGAAGCTCCTCGGAACTGGCTCTGTTGGAAGAGATACAGACATAAAAAGAACCTCCGGTTTTCTATCGCTTACTTACCAAAGCATCGCTAGAGAGCAGAACAACACTGTCTCCGGTGTTCACGTTCAACTTCACGTAGTCACCGGTCGACGACTGCCGGTACATCAGCTCCTGAATGCCTCGGGCCAGCTGAGCAACACGATCATGAACAGACGCGGTTCCATCAACTCCACGCTCTCCTCCTTCTCCAGCAATCTGGTCAACAAGATAAACGACTACGCGAACAAGTTCACCAGCCTGCGCAATGACATGTCCGGGCAGCTGACCTCCGCCTCCCAGACGATCACCAGCTTCCTGTCCGATACGCAGCTCGGTGACGTAGCGCTGCTCGCGTCGGACGTGCTGTCCGCTGCCAACACCAACCTGCAATAAATACCTGGGCAGGTTCGAGGGCTCCATTCAGAGATGGGTGCTGTTAAACGATACATCTTGAACTTTGGTGTGTTCGAGTGTGTTGAGTGTAAATTTATGTTATAATTCTGGCATTCCCTTTCTGAGCCTGTTCTCCCCAAGGGTTCTCGATAGACTACATGGTAGCTATTTCTATACTCTGTTACACAAAGACAGTAACGAAGAGGCCATAATTGGTCCCCGTACATCTTCTGCCCTTAGTGTGAATAGCATTCGCTATGTTTTTTTGTTCTTCTCAAGATTCAATGACTCCATCTCTGATGATGACCGCAGATTTTCACTTCCAAGCGTAGATGAGCCTCAAGAAGGCACCCTGCCTGGCCCAATATCTTCAAGCCTTTTTCTGTACAACGCACAATGTACAGCATGATGCTCGAACCGATATTTGTTCAACTGAATCCAGAAAATCAGCGCGTACTAGATAGCGCTGGGGGATAGAACGAGAGCAGCGATTCCAAACCAACCAAATTTCTCGTACTCTTTTCTCTTGGTGGCACACGGTGACTGGATGCCTTTTTTCGGCGAAGACGACAGATTGTTTAAACGTTTCGCGGTTACTTAAATGTAGCCCTCTCGAAGGAACTCCAACTCTACATGTGCATGTATCAGTGTTCTCTTGCTGTCTGCAAACAAATCGTTGCGCGATCCTCTAGCGCACCTTTTACGTGGAAGTTGTGTCAACTGTGTGGCAAGAGCCTGCTGCTAGGGCAACAAGTATTCCAGAGCCTACTACTCTCATCCGCAAACGGTGCGTTGGATTTAGTCGACAGTTAGCAGCACGATCGAGAGCAGATACGACGCGGAGCATAATGATGCGTTCACTGATATGGTTTGCCGTGCTGGCGGTGCTTGCAGTTAATGTGAGTTGATAGGGTCTTGCGTGTTCTTATGTTCACGCTTTGTTTAGCCAATATTTTCTCCAGTTCCAGAATGCCTCGGGCCAGCTGAGCAACACGATCATGAACAGACGCGGTTCCATCAACTCCACGCTCTCCTCCTTCTCCAGCAACCTGGTCAATAAGATAAACGACTACGCGAACAAGTTCACCAGCCTGCGCAATGACATGTCCGGGCAGCTGACCTCCGCCTCCCAGACGATTACCAGCTTCCTGTCCGATACGCAGCTCGGTGACGTAGCGCTGCTCGCGTCGGACGTGCTGTCCGCTGCCAACACCAACCTGCAGAGCGGTGTTTCGGCGTCGCTTACCATAACCGCCAGCTTTTCGGCGGTCGGCACCTGCTTGAACACGAAAACCCAGGTATCGGTTAGCGCGTCGTTCAATGCGTTCAGCGTCGCCAACACGATGTACTTCAACATGGTCACCAGCTCGTCGTCAGTGTACGCGGCGACCTGCCGCGACCGGTACGCCAACACGGCCAACGATCTGGTCAATCAGGAGGCCGACCGCATTCAGGACTGCCTGAACGACGAGAACACCGAGCTGAGCCGTGTGAATTCGATCGTGAACAACTTCATGTCGCTTATTCGCCAGCACTACCAGGGATTGACCAATCACGTGCGCTACTGCACCGGGCTCGGCTCGAAAGATTCCCGGGCGGAGGTGAAGGCAGAAATCGGTGCCTGTCTGAAGGCGGTAAGGATCTAATACCCTTGCAAGCGTGTACGTGTAAGTGGGGTGAGCTTTATTAAAACAATTACGTTTTTTTTTTGCAGATTTCGACCTTCGTTGGACCGCAATACAAGGCAATCTTTGATCAGCAGTTTGCATTGGTCAATGCGATGATGCAGGTGGAGATGGTCGCATCGAACAATCGCGTCAAGTCCTGCATCAACCAGGTGTCCAATACTTACGCGGCCATGGCGGAAGCTATCGTACCGGCGGTTAGTGCGTGTCTCAGCACCGGGCAGTAGAGAAGAATGCTGCTAGATGACGCTGCAACCACAGATGCAACCTGGAGTAGGTTCTCTTTGTTTTACTTAAAGAAATCGTATGATATATCTCTTACTTACAATCCAATTCCGCTCCATGTTTTCTTTGAAATGAGAAAGTCGATAAAACGTACATACGGTACCAGGTTGCTAAAATCAAACACCTGAAATTGCGCCACATTATTTGTTTCTTCTTAATTGGGGGTTTGTTGCGCGCTTTCGATACGTTATCTGCTCATTCGTGCAAGTGGAACGTAAGAGAAGCCCTTTGCCAAGCTTTTGGGAAGCTGAAGGCAAAGTTTGAAAAAAATCAAATGTCCAATAAGAGGTGACTGAAGTTTACGCGCAATAGTCCAATTGTAATGGCATGCCATCAAAAGCACAATTTGTAGACCTATGGACATCTCCCAGGTTATCAACCATGGTGACTGAACAACGCCAATCCAATAGTTTAGCAGAGCGGGGATGGGTTTTTCCACGATCATTTAGTCAATGAAAGATCTTGGCAAGACGATTGTAGGTCGTCTTGCAATCTAGGTTCGGCGACACACATTTTCACCATCGGTCCAACCTAATTTGGTAAGATTTTCGGAGATGTGAGTTCCGAGGAGCTTCGGTGCAGATGATTAAACCCGATTTCACCAAAGTGCTTGTCCGATACGACGTCCGTACGGTAAGAAGCTGGAAACCCTATACTTTCTCTCGTTGCAACTAAAATCCCCTCTACTCTTGATTAGGTTTTCAGACATTCATCGCTATCGAAGTACGCGATCTACGATACCGTCACCAGGTAAGTTGATGTTAAGGTCCGCAAAGACACGTCTGACTGACGATCTCACCCATTAGTACCACACACCACGTGGCCAACCAGGAGGAGGTATCCATCTGCATTCTCTCACCAACCGGCCAGAGCCTCGCATACGTTAAGGACAACAACGTGTACTACCGGGCGGCCCTGCTCGACCCAACGGAACGGTCGCTCACAACCGACGGCGTTCGCGGTGTGATCTACAATGGCATCCCGGACTGGGTGTACGAGGAGGAAGTGTTCGGCACGGACGCCACACTCTGGTTCTCCCCGAACGGGCGTCGCCTGGCGATGGCCAGCTTTGACGATCGTGACGTCAGTGAGTTCTCGTACCATCTCTACGGATCGCCCGACGATCCCGATAACCAATATCCGGAGGAGCTACGCATCCGCTACCCGAAGGTTAACACCACCAACCCCACCGTACACCTGCAGGTTACGGATCTGTCCGTAAGTAGCCCGGTCTGGGTGGAGCTACCGGCACCCGTCGCCACGGTCGGTGAGGATCACGTGCTAGGCACCGTGAACTGGGCCGGTGAGGATGTGCTCGGTGTGATCTGGACCAACCGGCGTCAGAATGTCGCCACCTTCCAGAAGTGTCTGGCGACCGCTGGATCGTGCTCGGAATCGGTCCGATTTGATCGGCCGAACGGCTGGTACGACCTATACACGCCACGCTGCTATGGTGCCGACCGGTGCTTCCTGATGGGCGAAAACAATGGATGGCGTGCTGTGCTGGAAGTCGTTGGAGAGGGAACCGCCCCGGTTGTGCGCACTCCGGAACGGTTTACCGTCTCCTCGATCAACGGGTACGACGAACAGTCGCAGGCACTGTACTACACGGCCGTCCCGGCAAGTGCATCGCACCACCGGCACGTGTACAGGAACGACGAGTGTCTGACGTGTGACCTGAGGGACGAGCTGGAGGATTCGGTGGGCTGTAACTTTGCCAGTGTTTCGTTCAGTACTGATCTGTCGTACATGGCGGCGACCTGCACCGGACCAACGCCTTCCTACACGCAAATCTATCGTACCAGCGACCGGCAGCTTGTCTGGGACTGGGAGTGGAACGTCGAGCGTCGCGAGCAGCTCAAACAGTACAAGAAAGTGTCCGTGCGCTTCCTGCGCGTTCCTGTTGGGGATGGACAGTTCCAGGCGTCCGTTCGGCTCTATCTGCCACCGGAGATAGACTTCGAGGCACCGGGTGCGGCCACTCGCAAGTACCCGATGGTGGTGTACGTGTACGCCGGCCCGAATTCGGTAGGTGTAACGGCCGGTTTTAGCGTCGGGTTCGCCAGCTACATGGCAACGACGAAGGGCACAATCTACGCCCAGATCGATGGACGTGGCACGGGCAACCAGGGGTACGAGTTCCTGTTCTCCATCAACAACCGGCTCGGTACGTACGAGATGGAGGATCAGATTGCGGTCACGCGCTACCTGCATGAAACGTACGCCTTCATCGACTCCGACCGGACAGGCATTTGGGGCTCGAGCTACGGAGGATACGCAACCGCCATGACGCTCGAGAAGGACCATGAGAAGGTGTTCCGGTGCGGCATCTCGGTTGCTCCGGTCACTTCGTGGATGTTTTACGGTAAGGTGGCATCGAAGAGAACAACCTACAGGGAGCGAAGGACATACCTAACTCCGGTAAATTGACAGATTCCATCTACACCGAACGCTACATGGGCCGGCCGACGGACAATGGGGCCGGGTACGATCGTAGCGATATCAGCAGCTTCACGGACGAGCTGAAGAATCATCTCTTCAGCGCCATCAGTACCACCTGATGGATCAGTTCTGGAATCAGTGCTTCGCGTAGACTGCGGTTGGGTTGGTGATGAAGATGGTCGCAAGTTAGTACTCATTATGCGTTGAATGCATGTTTGGTAATTAAGTTGGCGTTCAGTATTGTTTTATTGGTCCTTTCCTATCCGAAACTTTGACATTGAATCTCACTGGTTATTGGGAAAGCGATAGAGAACATATGCAGATGAGAAACATGGTCAGGTGCGCATGAGCAAGGTCTTACATACTTCTGGTTATGGGTTCGAATGCTTGACTGAACCGTCCCCTCCGTACTTAACACACTGTCACTGGCACCATAGCTTTCCCGATAAGGTTCCGATCGGAAGGAAGCCAGAGGTGCAAGGATTAAAGGGTCAGGTTTTTTTCGGTTTGCTGCGCTGCAGAAGTCTTCACATTAGCAACCTAGTTTCGAACGCTATCGCATGAAATGAGGCCGGCAAACCATATTCACTTTCATTTCTTTAATCGGTTTAATTTTATTTAGCATTTCTTTGCTCGCTTTATTCTTCTTTTTACAGATCTCGTTCTTCCCCGCTCGCTCTGTGCACATTTCATGTTCGACGGAGCATGCGTCGCTTGCACTCTTTGTACGACCTTTGTCCGTGCAGGCGGTTTACGGCACACTATTCTGTAGTAATTGAATCAGCATTCCGGCTATTTGTTTGGACACCGCGGGGGGGATGGAACTATTTGCTTCGTTTCCGCTTCTTACTCCAGCTCCATACTTTTGCTTTGCATGTTGTTTTTTCAACCCTCTACGCTCTTTTCATTGTTTTTGTTTGTTTGTTTGAAGCGGAAATTCAAAATCGATTATTAGTTCGAGTTTGGGACGTGGAGTTATATAGTTCGTGTTAATATTCCTTTCTGCTATTACTTAATATACTTTTTCAACTTCAACTGGAATTATCTCCGTGCAGGGTGGGTGGTGTTGATGGGGGTTGAGGAAAGTGGGACAGGGTAGACGGAGCGCGCTCAACATAGCCACGACTCTAGCGACAAAGGGAGGCCGGCTAGGGTAAGGAAAGATAAATGCAGTATAGCAAAATATGTTGCGTTTTTGGTTTCGTTTTGTTTCCCGTTCCGTTTGCAACGTGATTTAACTTTTATTTTCATCAGTATCGTTCTCTCTTCTCCTATCACATCGTGTTGTGGTTACATATGCACAAGCAGTAGAATAATATGATATGCATCGAAGTTGTGTGGCATCGCAAAACGAGTAAATTGGGAGCCTTCAAGCGCAAATTGAATCGAAGAAATATAAACATCTCGTGCAGGGGTCGTGTCGGGTAAACCCTAAATCGGATAGGTGTTTGGTCCTCCATTTTAGGTTTCCATATAAGGAATATGGGTCGGAAACGAAACTGAAGCACGAAAGTAATTCGTCATTTTTTGGAAGCGTGCCTTCTCCTCCGCCCCTGGCGCAGTGTCTAATCTAATCTTTGGCATAGCAATTGTTTGTCCCAACGGTGCGTTGTCCGCTTCTGTCCCGTGCCGGGTTCGGTCGTTCCCCCGACCGGGAATCATTACTAGCGCGGTGGTTTAAGTTTGTTTCTGTGGTTCACTGTCTCTAAATGTACAATCAAGCTATCCAAGCCTCTCCACTAGGATGTGTATAGAATGTGTGGTAATTGAGATAGTTTCTTTCTTTTCTGCAACAACCCACTTGCCGCATCGCTTGCCTGCCAGCCCCAATGCAAAAAGAGAAAACAGACTCGTCTCGTGTTTCTTCGCTTTACATTCACAGTCTTGCCAAGTGTTTGTGTATGTGTTTGCTGCTTCTGCTGCTGCTGCCGTGCCACATTCAATAATGCTTACAAATTACTATATTCGCTACTTGCCTTCCTGCGTTCTGGCGTCCCTCTGGCATCACACCGATACGCATTTTCAAAATTCCTGTACAATATGTCCTGCGCTGCAGCAATTCGCAACAGCACTTCCGGTAACAGTAACGTTCCGTCGTTCTCCATCCCACCGCTTCCCGACATCCTTCTCCCTTCCTCCCTCGGCCCGCGTTCAGTAAACGGTCTCGGAAAAAAGCTTGTAAAAGCGTGCAGTAAAAGGTTTATTCTTGTTGGCTTTGTATGGTCAGGTGCGCATGAGCAAGGTCTTACATACTTCTGGTTATGGGTTCGAATGCTTGACTGAACCGTCCCCTCCGTACTTAACACACTGTCACTGGCACCATAGCTTTCCCGATAAGGTTCCGATCGGAAGGAAGCCAGAGGTGCAAGGATTAAAGGGTCAGGTTTTTTTCGGTTTGCTGCGCTGCAGAAGTCTTCACATTAGCAACCTAGTTTCGAACGCTATCGCATGAAATGAGGCCGGCAAACCATATTCACTTTCATTTCTTTAATCGGTTTAATTTTATTTAGCATTTCTTTGCTCGCTTTATTCTTCTTTTTACAGATCTCGTTCTTCCCCGCTCGCTCTGTGCACATTTCATGTTCGACGGAGCATGCGTCGCTTGCACTCTTTGTACGACCTTTGTCCGTGCAGGCGGTTTACGGCACACTATTCTGTAGTAATTGAATCAGCATTCCGGCTATTTGTTTGGACACCGCGGGGGGGATGGAACTATTTGCTTCGTTTCCGCTTCTTACTCCAGCTCCATACTTTTGCTTTGCATGTTGTTTTTTCAACCCTCTACGCTCTTTTCATTGTTTTTGTTTGTTTGTTTGAAGCGGAAATTCAAAATCGATTATTAGTTCGAGTTTGGGACGTGGAGTTATATAGTTCGTGTTAATATTCCTTTCTGCTATTACTTAATATACTTTTTCAACTTCAACTGGAATTATCTCCGTGCAGGGTGGGCGGTGTTGATGGGGGTTGAGGAAAGTGGGACAGGGTAGACGGAGCGCGCTCAACATAGCCACGACTCTAGCGACAAAGGGAGGCCGGCTAGGGTAAGGAAAGATAAATGCAGTATAGCAAAATATGTTGCGTTTTTGGTTTCGTTTTGTTTCCCGTTCCGTTTGCAACGTGATTTAACTTTTATTTTCATCAGTATCGTTCTCTCTTCTCCTATCACATCGTGTTGTGGTTACATATGCACAAGCAGTAGAATAATATGATATGCATCGAAGTTGTGTGGCATCGCAAAACGACGATCGGTTTCGGGTTCACCCACCACGAGCTGAACGGACGCAAACAAACACATGGTTTTACATTCCAGCTGCTCCCGGTTCTGCTTAAACGATACATACGGACTAACACGTAACGAAACGATGGGATAGGGGGATGGAAGGATGGAAGGATTAAATGTGTGCTTGTGTTTGTTGTGCGGTTAGTAGATGCGAAGGTTGAACAACGCTTCCTTCCAGATTTTCCGCTTCCATTTCCGGGGGAGGAATCGATGGAAGAATGATGCTTGCACACACCCACACACACAAACATGCGGCACTGATCGCAATGGGCACACACACACACACAGTGAGCGTGTGGTGGAACGATGTGGACGATAAAGGTGTATGCTGGCGTGCCGTTGTTTCCTACAGTTCCGCCAGTTCCTTACTCTCTAGATCAAGGCGTTGCTTCCGCTTGTTGCGATACCGCATGATCACCGCAAACACGATCCCATTCACAACGAAAAGACCCGCGATGATGAGCGACGGGATGAGAATATCTGAAGGTGGGGCAGAGAGGAGTAGAACGTTTACACGCTGTGCCGGTCGGCTATGGGTGCGAGGTGCGACTCACCGTAAACAGTGTCCGCCTGTTTGTCCGACATGTTGTCACGATCGCCGTATCTGCTGCGCTTCTGCTCGTAATGGGACACCAGACCGCTTCCTTCGGTAGCTCGCTTTTCTAAAAATACGATACGATTCGAACAATTAAACCGGTGACGACAAATGAACGGTACCGTCGTACTGCACTTGAGGTTGCACGCGCACTCCTAAACCGCACCTAACCCCGAATGACGCTCTGGTAGGGCTTGATTGAATTAAACTTGATCTCGGCGCGGCACGAGCCAAACTGATACCCCAACATACCGAACCAAGTTCAATTGGTACATCGATAACTGGATGGCGTAGTGCTCAGTTCCGCCTCAGGAGATAATGCTACCCAACACAACCAGCCAGGAGCATTTATTTTTCCAATAAAGAAGTTTTCAGCGCAGATTGCATACCTTCACAGCAAAAATTATGCCTAATTTATGCAATCCGCATACATAAACTCACAAACGCAATGTTTCTAAAGCTTTAATGCATTGGTGTAGTGTGCTGCATGCATTTAGGCGCAAGTTACTTGCACTGCATGACGCCTCACTAACGATTCAGTCTCGAAATAAAGCTTGCCCCGCGGCAGGATTAAATATGGGTCGGAAACGAAACTGAAGCACGAAAGTAATTCGTCATTTTTTGGAAGCGTGCCTTCTCCTCCGCCCCTGGCGCAGTGTCTAATCTAATCTTTGGCATAGCAATTGTTTGTCCCAACGGTGCGTTGTCCGCTTCTGTCCCGTGCCGGGTTCGCTCGTTCCCCCGACCGGGAATCATTACTAGCGCGGTGGTTTAAGTTTGTTTCTGTGGTTCACTGTCTCTAAATGTACAATCAAGCTATCCAAGCCTCTCCACTAGGATGTGTATAGAATGTGTGGTAATTGAGATAGTTTCTTTCTTTTCTGCAACAACCCACTTGCCGCATCGCTTGCCTGCCAGCCCCAATGCAAAAAGAGAAAACAGACTCGTCTCGTGTTTCTTCGCTTTACATTCACAGTCTTGCCAAGTGTTTGTGTATGTGTTTGCTGCTTCTGCTGCTGCTGCCGTGCCACATTCAATAATGCTTACAAATTACTATATTCGCTACTTGCCTTCCTGCGTTCTGGCGTCCCTCTGGCATCACACCGATACGCATTTTCAAAATTCCTGTACAATATGTCCTGCGCTGCAGCAATTCGCAACAGCACTTCCGGTAACAGTAACGTTCCGTCGTTCTCCATCCCACCGCTTCCCGACATCCTTCTCCCTTCCTCCCTCGGCCAGCGTTCAGTAAACGGTCTCGGAAAAAAGCTTGTAAAAGCGTGCAGTAAAAGGTTTATTCTTGTTGGCTTTGTTTTGAGTGCACAATGTAGTAAACGGCTCATCATTTATATATCAAGTAAATTTCTATAGATAATTCCTTTTTTCTTCGTTTTACTGCCGCCTCTGCTTTGGTTTTGTTCGTCTTATGCGGAACGTAAGATGAGTCTTCTCGTGGTTTGATGTATGGTGAATGATGTATAACAGTTTGCGTTTGCGTTCCATTTTTCCAGCCAAATGAGAAGCGTCGCACCGTCGCAGCATGTACGCGTCATCCCTGAAGATGTGGTCGGTCGTACCCCGTAATGATAGAGAAATGAAATGTTTGTTTTCTTATCCTTCTACACAGCACGGAGGGAATCTTTGCAATCCCTCGGGGTGTCCCAGGTTTGAGCATCCTAGTAAAATTTGGCGAAATGGGAAATTTTGCAGTAGAACTCTACTGCCCTATCTTACTAACTTACATTCCACACCAGGAGCATTTATTTTTCCAATAAAGAAGTTTTCAGCGCAGATTGCATACCTTCACAGCAAAAATTATGCCTAATTTATGCAAGTTCAATTGGTACATCGATAACTGGATGGCGTAGTGCTCAGTTCCGCCTCAGGAGATAATGCTACCCAACACAACCAGCGCCACATTATCAGCCAACCGTTAAACATCCAACCGCGTGCTGTGCTATGTGTGCGTTAGAGCAGCGAGGTTTTGATTGAGTGGATGATTATGCTACCATTGTGCTACCAAGTGCATACGGTGGAGTCCATCTCAGGGTGAAGCTAGCCGACGATAACGTACTATCAGCGGTTGGTGGTGTGACTGTGTTTATAAGCCATGAGGCTTGCTTCATTACCTCTACTTTGATTCGGGATGATGATTGTAGCACCATATCAGTGCTACATCGATCTATTGCATCTAATAATGGCTCTCCTCTTCGTTGCAACTGCGAAACTCTTTGTTCGGATGAACTCTCGAAATCAACCGTATGCAATACCATAACCGTAACTTTTGATCCCCGTTTAAATCCACACTCTATTATGTAGATAACGCTTAATATACCTAGCATAAAATGGTATATCTTTTAATTTCGCTGAGAATGTGTGTCATTATGCTTCTCTTAGAATCCTATGGTTACGCCAGCTACAAGGCAATCACCAAGAAACTCTACAAATGAATGGATAATGCGCAACTGCCTACTGCGTGATCTTTTGTTCTCGTACGACTGCTGAGCAACGATATTATCACACCAGCTTCGTCGAGGCAATGATGGTGTGCATAATTTACTCCATATATGAGCACACATATATGTGTGTGTATGGAGTGTCGGGAATTTAATTCCGTCTCTCGTGATACGTTTCTAGTTTGCTGAGCTGCTTCCGAAATACATCGCGTGTGAGTGTGAATGATGGTGTCCATCACATGTCGTGTTGTTGCCGCCCTGTACCGTGGGGCGAGCGGTAAAACGATTGACATCTTCTCGTGTCGCGGCGGTACGGCTTTTCGCACGTGGTCGGTCCCACTCTCGCTGGGGTACGGTGGTAAACGATTGTGTTAATTTTTAAAAAGGTCCCTATTTACTAAACGTTTAACGAGCGGTTTTTATGGTTTGCTCTCGGTACGTGGCAAGCCGGTACCACAGCTGGATGGTTATATATAACCGTCTGCGACAGCCAGTATTTCGTGTGGATATCCACATCATAAATCATCAGTTAAGTCAGCTCACTGTTGAGCAAACGAACAAAAACGAGACATTTAAAACTGTTCGAAGCGATCAATTTCATCGATAAATATCTAAATGCTTTGATGATTATGAAATCAACATTCTGCTCTTTCTCATGTTTCAAAATGATCGAACGCAGCTTAGTGTAGGGTGTCGACGACGACGACGACGAAAGGGCCACACCTTATGGGCTTTCCCGTTGCTCCACTTTGACTAGTTCTAATTTTAACTAGAACTCACGCGACAAGCAAACATTACGCATTCCAAATGCTGTTCGGAGAACTCCACGCTGAGACATCGTGAAGTTCGATGCGTAGCACGGGGTGGAGTTGGACGTTTAGAAGGTTATTAGTCTTTTTACAGCTATTTTAGAGGTTTGTTCGATGTGAAGACACAGTAAAACTATGAGTTTCATTCCATCTCTGTGGAAGAGAATAAAATAAACACAGAAAACACCCCTTGTGAAGCCGGTCAATGGTACCTGTGATGCAATAGCGTGGAACAAGGTGCTTCCTCAAAGCATTACCCGTATTATTTACACATCTTTACATGAAAACAGTAGCAAAATAACAATAAAATGCACTTTCTGACAGCAGACAGCTGAATGTAAACAACGTGGCCGGTTGTAAATTGCTCGCTGCAACACACAACATAAATGCACGCTGCGTTGCACACACCGACACACCCTGGCGTCAGATACACACACCAACACACTCACACACTCGCACGCCGCGAGGGTTATGACCGTTGACGCACGGGCATCTCGCGGGTTCTTTTTGTGTTTTGCAATGGTAAACAACATCGACGAATTTCGTGGCTTATCGTAACAAATCAGTCAAATGTCACCGCCTTTGAACTTTTCGCTACCTCGCAAAAAAAACACGGAAAAGGAATGTGTCTCGGAGGGTTTTTGGTTTGACCGTGCGTCACAGACATTCACGCTCCGTTCACGGTACACACACGTATGCACAAACTGGTTTCGTGTCTTTTTCGATGCGCCACGGCGTGGAAAGTGAAAGTGCAGCAAAAATGCACTTCCCCGTTCGCTGCTGGTTGCATCCGGTGCAGCAGCTGTTTCTTTCGCGGTTCCACAGACCGCTCCCTGGGACGATGAACTATCATACTCACCGATGCAGGCCGGCAGTGGACGGTTCCACGTGTGTTTCGCTGTGCAGATTAATTCTCGAACGCTTTCGCCGGTGTCCGGGAAGACGTAGAAAGGATCACAGACGTACTTTACGCGGTGCTCGGTTCGACGGACAAGTCGCATGTGGCCAGGCGTTGGCGTTGGCAGTTCGCATCCCAGCGCTGCAAGAGCAAACAGGATGGGGATTTTCAATACACTTTTCTGTGA
Source organism: Anopheles cracens (assembly GCA_002091845.1). Lineage (NCBI taxonomy): Eukaryota > Metazoa > Arthropoda > Insecta > Diptera > Culicidae > Anopheles > Anopheles cracens. Next base: position 70,425 of record KZ072518.1, read on the forward strand.
GATTTTTCCTTGAATTAGCACAAATTTTCTTATGTTTACGTACGCTTGTGAATCGTTGTAAACTAGGCAAAAAGGATCGTGGCAATGGAAGGATAAAAACTATAGCACAGTTTGTCTAACAGTTTGACAGCTTGGACGGGCTGCACACTTACTACGTTGAAAGTTAAACAAAGGTTGTTTTTTATTGTTTGAGTTAAATGACAAACATAAGTAGAAACTGTAGTTCGATTCGCTCCGCCCAACGATTCCTGACTTCCGCCTTCCGCCGATTCGGGCGGTAGATCGAACCGATCTACATCCCAGTGTCCGAGTGTCGTTTCAACACTGACCACACTACCGGCAGTGGCTGCCGGTGTACCGCCGCTGCTGGCGGATAATCTCGACTCCTCGCCGGATACGGTGGTTGCCGCCATCGTCGTGAAGGTAGTGACCACACCGGGCGCTGGCGTTATCAAACCAATTACGCTGATATCATCGTCCACCGGCCGTGCACTGGCCGTTTCATCCG
>KZ072518.1:78264-96811 GCA_002091845.1 Anopheles cracens
AAAAAAACCCGAAAGGGTCAAAGTGATGATGAAGGAAATTAAAATGGTCAATGACTCCCAATGGAATTGTGGCGTGTATTCACGCCACACGGCTTCGAAGAGAAGCACACAGTGCAAAAAGTACCCTTCCAAACATTGGTAACTCTTTCGAAAGAGTTTTTTTTATGCAAACAGCGTTTTTTGGAGCTATTCCTAAAGTTTGACTTCAAAGTGACCTGCACCATCTGCCATTAACCTGTCAACATACGTAGGTATGTAGACAAGACGTAGACAAGTGCAGACAGAGGATTATTAAAAGGTTACAAGGAAATAAAGTGAAACATAATACGCTCAACAATAGTACCGGAAACCTTAGATGGTCTATTCGCCAGTTAGAACCGATTATCCTGCTACGAGCACAGAATACTTCATAGACAATCAGAAATGGTGTGGCTAATCTTAGACCTATGAAGATTTTAACAAAAAGGGAAGCAGTAATGACATATTCATTCAGTGATGCGTATCTGTCGGATAACAGCTCATTAAAACATTACCCAACCAACTGAAATGCATCAGGTGAGCAGATTTTTCCAAGAACAAAGAAAAGAAAAATAAAATAAAACCTCGTCAATACCGAAACCCGCTTCAAAATCGAAGTGCAAACAAAAACCACCTGTATTTCAGCAGCCAATCTGCCATGTCACTCGCACAGCGCACCAGCGAACGCCTTCTTGACTATTTCGTTTGAAATCCTGAGGTTAGTACTGTTCCAGCATCCACAGCGAGATTCACTCTTCCGCAGCGTGCCACACAACCGAGCCGGCATGAAGTTCCTAGTACTTTCCGTGTTCCTGTGTGTTCTGGTGGTGAGTCCGGTTTCCGGGTACCTCACTCATGTGCTCTAAACGATCGTAACGTATTTGGTTTGCTCCCTCTTTCAACAAGGCGAACAGCTCAGCCCAGACCAAAGCACCGGGCATTTACCGGCTGCAGAACGGGCTCGGCAGCATGCTGTCGATCGTGCGCGACATTTCCGTCGCAAACAACAAAATCATCGCCGACCCGGAAAACCAGACCGCCATCGATGCGGCGAATGAGGCGCTCATGAACCTGCGGTCGCAGTACACGGCGTTTGGGTCGACCAATACCTCCTCGTTGCCGCTGGCCATGAAAACGAAGGTCAACACGGCGATCTCCAACTTCAAGAACGCGGTTGCCGCCTGGGAAATGGCACTGAACGAGTTCCCGATCGATCCGACCAAGCTGTCCACCAGCTTCCAGACGATCCAGAAAGAGTTCCTTAACCTTGGCGCAGCGGTCATTCCGTTGTAGGGTGTAACGGCAACACGGGACTTTCGGGAAGTTTAGAATAAAAGTTGATAGCGTTACTCAGTTGACCATGGTAGAGGTTGTTTCACTGTGATCGGTAATGGGTTGGAGATACCTGCGACACTTGTGTCAACAGCATGGCGGCCGGAAGGTGTCACAACATTGTGTTGAAAACGAACCAAGGCTGTCTGGCACTTTTTGTGCTGTAGGCTGGCTTGAACACATGCACGAAATTTGAGTATTTAGATAAGCGTACATAACGAGCCACAAAAAACGCTTTAATGCATGAAGAAATTGGGTAAGAAAAATATGTACAGAATAAAAACGATTTCCGAATAAATGAATAGGCCAAATGCCTAAATGTTTGCCATCTTGTAGATGGCCTGTTCAAATGATAGTCGGACTCTAAACTTCTCGTCGGTTTAGGGGTGCACACTCAAATTTATCCTGCAATACCTTGGTTAGCTTTTAAACACTTTCTTTTTATAACGCACATTTTACTTCATGGCCGTTATAAGTTGCAGTTCTAAAAGCGCCTAAATGTATGCAAATGGGCTAGTACATAATTGAAAACCCGAGCAGTGACTGCTCAAACTCAGCTCCAGAGCGTCCGATTGTTTCGTCCCACTTGCTTTTTGTCGAACTAAGTTTTAATTTGCCATTCGCTCACAGCGCGTACAATGCTTCAACGCGAACCCCAATGTCCTTTATCGTTGGCCCACCCAAACCCCCCTCACGGCGCGTCCTACGCGACGATTGAAACCGACCCAGTTTGGCGTGACGGTGAGGAAGGTGTGTGCCAGTGCGACCTACCTGGGAGAAAACTTTCTGCCGCTGGCGGTTCCGGTTGCGGGTTGCCGTTTCGGCGGTCTCCAGATTGCGATCCACGCTGGTGTCGTTGTATTGGTGCTGTTGCTGCTGCTGGTGGTGTAGCTGCTGCTGGTGTAGGGCATCCTCCTCCTCGCCGTCGACCGGTTTGAGAATTTTCAAATTGTGAAACGAATGCACCGTGGCCGCCTGCAGGGCTTCGGCTCGCGGTTCCCCAACGAAACCGCCGCCGCCCGCACGGACCAGCCTGCGATAGGGCGAGCCGGCATAGTCGCGTTCGTCGAGCGCCAAAGATTCGCCGTCCCGCAGATCTTCGCCTCCCGCGTTCGGCGGGTCGCCGTCGTTCGGTTCGGCTGGTGCATCATTAGCGGATCCATTAGCGATACCCCCATCGGTGGCTGGTTGCCGGCGCCAGGAAGAGCCCGAGCTTCCGGCTGTCTCCGAATCGTCCGCGTCCTCGTCCGTGTCACCGTCCAGCGGCTCCCAGTGGACCTCGTTGCCGACGATCAGATGCTCGCCGCAGTACTTACTGATGCGGAAGTCTGGAACGAAAGCGGGAACAGTCAGCGATGGTGTAATTAAATGCTTGACAAATTTGCGAACAATTTACAGGGTGAGCATCGGCTTGCACCCCGAGCGGTTGTGTCGTATTGTGATGCTTAGTTCGTGGCCTAGGCCGGAACACTAGGAACACTTACTGAAGCCGTCTATTGTCTCCGATTTCATTTTTCAAACTGTGTTTAGAATATTCCAGATTTTCCGCAAATAAATCTACGCAAATAAATGCCATGTTCATTCGACCTCTTAGGGTGAAAAATCTGTACAATTTACTTCCATCCATTAGTGTACTCATCGATGTACTTCAATCAGTTGACCATCCCAGCTGTAGCCAGGTAGCAAGAGGAAAAAGCTACTCTAAACACACGATGGGAATAGTTTAACTTCATCGGTCTACTGCAACCGCACTGCACGCCCTTTCTACTCGCCTGTTGATGGGTTCGAAACCACAAGAACGTTCTGTAAAATCGAACCCATTGCGGGAGTGAAAACAATAGCTGGATCCGTACATCACGGACACTATCGGGCTTTCACTTGGTAGCTACCCGTTGTCTAGCGCAACAGACTGCTGTGTGAAAATGTTTATGATGTGCCCCAGATCCAAGCGTGCGGGTTGTTGTGGAGGTGCCGGTGCATTTCTAGTGGAGGATGTTGGACAATAGCCATTCATTTGAACTGGATTTAAAAACGATTCCGGAAAGGACGGGTTGGGTGAATGTTTAGCTATGTTTCCAAATGATTTATTTATGTCTCTATGAACGACACATACACTACTATTAGACCAAAGGGTTATGGAATGTGTGTCAAGAAATCAGTATGTTAGTTTATGAATATTCGACGATAAGCATATGCAGCGAAGGAAGCACTGCACACAAACATACTGGAAGTATCAGGTTCAGTGTCAAGTGCATCCATGCGATGCAAAGCCGCAATACTCCGTCTGATCGTGTGAGTGTTTGCTTTTGTGTGAAACGCAACCCTGATTCCCAGAAGCAAAACGAGCTGATGCCAACAGAAGTTTATCGATTTTTGTCCTTGAATGTGCCATCCAGACTCTGCCCTAGAAGAAGCGTGTGTTTGTTGTTCGATCTATCGATCTCGTCTCGATGGACTTCCTCTTCAAGCACTGCAGGCAAACATGTCAGGGAGCTTCGATTGTTAACTTTTGAGATGTTGTTTCTGAGGGGCTCTTAACTATGATGAAATTACTTTTCCACTGTTCATTGCGCTCTTCTCGGCAAGGTTACTACTGCAGTATGGTTCAACTTGACATTTCTTAATTATTACATGCGTTGACCATACTAGGCAAACAAGAACGTTGACATTGGTCGGGTTAACAAACTAAAGTTAATAACTTCGTTTTAAACACTCACGGTCAGTCATAATAAAAGCTACCTAAATACAAACTATGCTCCCTGTCAATGCCACGTGGGCTATGGAAGGCTCCTGATGATTGGATTCTCAAAAGGTGACACCATTTTTCGTTACTTCAAGTCAAAAAGCGGTGCATCAGTGCTGCAACCAACTTTCGCCGCCCTGCTCTTCTGTTAAAGAGGTACTTTGGAGTACATTAAATTAAATTCGAGCATCACACCATCGTGCCCGGATGGATATCGTAGCCCTCTCTCTCTCTCTCGAGGTTGGATTTACGCAACCCATCGGGCAGAACGACGCCAGACGCCTTCATAAAGGCAAACGATAAGTGTCACTCGTGAATGATATACCGGTTGGATTAGTAGAAAGTAAATGAATATTATGATGTCGATAAACACTCATTAGCTACTTAGCAGCGTTATGATCAACTGCCTATAATCCCAACAGCCGGTGATCAACTCCATAGTGTGTCCAGACATACGATGGATGTCTTTAACATTATACCCATTAATAGCAGCATGAATAAGTTGAATCAGCAAAGTTACATCGCAAACTCACGTCGGTACGCATGACACCCACTGATGTTTCGAAAAAATCGATCACTACTCATCAACAACATCCCGCCACCACGCTGCTGGAGACGATGATGCGCCATGTCCGATGAGAAGATTAATGTTTAATCACCGGTGAGCACATCAATCACAACATACGCCTGGCATATCGCACCGAGTGCGATGTTAGACTGTTATTTATACGCATTAGTGTATGTGGCTTGCTATCTCGGATGAAATGAGAATTAATTACATCCCGTGGCTGCTGGTGCTAGTGTTGTAGTGTGTTTAACTTAGGCAGTACCGGCATCGTAGCATTGATGTACAGATTGACTACACGCACGAAAGGAGCATTAGTTAAGTCATGTTCTCTAAGTTTAATGCATTGATGAGTATATTTTCTCGTTACCGCGTGTACGTGGCGGTAAGTGTGGGTGTGTGAGCGCTGGAAGCGGCACGCGCTACGGTTGACATTTTAATTTCGTTTCTTTCGCCATTGTTTAGGCGAAGAGCACGACTCTCAACAAGGTTAGCTCATCGTGAGAATTCAAATATATTTGTTTATTATTTCAATTATCTCAAGAGCGACGATCCAATCAATAGACGATGTTTGTGTGTATACGTACCGAAACTGGACAAAACAACAAAGCGAACCCCGAATGTGGATTATTTATTGAAAACAAATCCATAAACTTTCGCGCACAAAACGAAGCGGGAGTGGTGTCCGCTTTCGTTGCGGAACATTTCTAGTCTTCACTTCAAACAACAGCGTGTTGCTATAAATTGCATGTTTGCGGTATATCTGCGGATCAAAGCGCATAAATATTATGTTTGCCGATAAATTTCAGGTTTTCGAATAATAGAAGTTTTCATGGGCTTACAGTAGTTTTTATGGGGCTTAGTTTTGGTATGGATCATAGTAATTATCGAAACGTGGTTGTTTTTGTAATTTCTGCTATAGACAGCCCAGCGTATTAATTCGATGCGATGTGCGATATGATAAAATGTAATATTATTCACAAAATAACGGTCTCATTATAAACAATACAGTAACCTAACGAATGGACCGACTCTTAAATATGAAACTGACAACTGAGAGATCCTCCACAGTAATGGAATCCCCATTAGATCTACATAATTCTTGCGAGAACTTCATACGCGCGTACGTTAAGCATTTGTCAGAAAGAGCATAAGTAAGACGTCATTGTCTTCCGCTGCTCGGACGACATTGTGTTCTCCTTCCGCATCTAAATGGCATGGTATAGGCCCAGCGAATCGCGTCTAATGTAATTTTCGAATCTGCTTTTCTGTAGCATAATAAAAGCTACCTACACCCAAACTATGCTCCCTGTCAATGCCACGTGGGCTATGGAAGGCTCCTGACGATTGGATTCTCAAAACGTGACACAATTTTTCGTTACTTCAAGTCAAAAAGCGGTGCATCAGTGCTGCAACCAACTTTCGCCGCCCTGCTCTTCTGTTAAAGAGGTACTTTGGAGTACATTAAATTAAATTCGAGCATCACACCATCGTGCCCGGATGGATATCGTAGCCCTCTCTCTCTCTCTCTCTCTCGAGGTTGGATTTACGCAACCCATCGGCCAGAACGACGCCAGACGCCTTCATAAAGGCAAACGATAAGTGTCACTCGAGAAGATTGGAAACTCACTTCTATCCACCGTAGAAATACAGTAACCTAACGAATGGACCGACTCTTAAATATGAAACTGACAACTGAGAGATCCTCCACAGTAATGGAATCCCCAATTATCCATTAGATCTACATAATTCTTGCGAGAACTTCATACGCGCGTCCCGGTTGTTCTGTCAGTAACGTACGTTCGCTCTTTCGTCACTTCCCGCAAGCAACCTCGAGACGGTCTATACTTAGCCGGTTCGCTCGCTGCACGTATCCAGCGGCCGTATGCCGGCGCGGGTGCGAAGTGTACGATTGATGGCCACCTTATCCGGCGGATAGCGTCCCGGGCTTTGAAGCAGTTTCTCCCACTTGTGCCGACCGCGCACCACCTGCCGCAGCCGACACTTCCCGTTGATAAATACGGTCTGCAGGCCGGTACACGTGAGCGGACAGTGCGCCAGAAAGGCGGAACCATCGCCGTTGCACACCAGCACGCCGGTCGCGTTGCCCGCACTCGGATATGGCACAAACGTCCGCCGACAGGTTGCGCTGCCCGGTTTACCTCCATCCATCTGACACTCGGCAACGTGCCCAATCAACACGCGCGCGCTGGCCCTGCAGGCGCGCCTACTTCGGCCGCAGGACTTTGTGCGGGGATTGAAGTAGCGACGGCCGGCGCAGGATATCTCGGTGGCTTTGCCGTTCTCGCACACGTAGTACCGCTGGCAGGACGTTTCGTGCACGAGCCGCAGTCTGGCCACGTCCGGTGGACAGAGATAGTCCGGTGCGGTGGACGCGTTGTAGCAACTGATCCGCTTCCTGTCGGACGTTTCGTTCTGGGCGGTTTGCCGTACGCTCATCAAACATGCCAGCACGAGTGCCGACAGCACGGTGAGGACGGATCGCGTTACGCTAGAGGTGACAGCACGACGGTGGTGCGCCATCGTGGAACCGTGGCTAGGTGAGATCTACCAAGAGACTGACCTTCCGTCACTGTAGCAGTTGCACAGTTCCCAAGTATTGAGCACTTTCCAAACATTGCACTCCGGGAACGTGAGATAACCTCAAAAAGCCGCACCTTCATTACTAGCGGTGTTACGCACACCAGCACCAGCTGACACAAAAATGAACGCACCAGGGTCAAACGCGAAAATGTTTCGTCTCCGGTGTTGAGTTTTACGTTTTATCAATGTTGGTTTATGACGGTACGACTCGTTCGCAGTCTCAGTATATCTGTTCGTACGTACCGTGCACAGCGGCGCAAGCTGCAGCACGAAACGATCCATTATCGAGTCGATAAATTTTATTCAATTAAACAATTTATCGCTTGAATTGTCATCCCGCACCCGCGCTTTATCGGACATTCCATTTTTTTCCTCCCCGACAGAAGAGCGCACACCAGATGTGCCGGACGACCCAGTTCAGATAACCGATCGATCGTGCGAAGATGTGCAGTGAAATTGCTACTTCTGCAAATGAGCGTTTTCTGTACGCTCTCTCTCTCCTTCCAATACTATATGGATCAACCAGCTGACAGTAACGCTCACCAACGCGGTCTGCCTGCCTGTCAACTGTCACGCAAGCGCGCATCGATTATCTGCCGTGCCGGGGGGTCAAGCATTTCTCCCGATGTTTTCCGCTTGTTTTTTCCAATAATCGGGACATTACACTCCCCATCTCGGTGTGATGGTTCTCTTGAGAGGGAGGTTAATACGTCTGTTGTCGCGTTTTTGGGCACCAGGCAAAGAACTCATGCGGAAAATGTATCATTTATCGGTTTTCGTTTTTTCACAGCGGTGTGCGAAGAAGTGGGGTTACAGTTTTGTGTTGAAAAACGTTGTCATAGCGTCGGAAATGCAGTCTCGAGGAACTTTCGAGGATAAAAGTCGACAGATGAGTGAGTTTTCGATCTTCAAAAGCTTATGATCATCGATCGGAAGCTGACTCAATTTGTTTATACAATGAACAGCGCTGTTCTACCTTGTCAGCACTAGTATAATAACAACATAATATAGCCTAAATGGACTGCCTCAGCAATATTTAATGTACATCAAAATGATCCCTTTCTTCTGACAAACATCATCGACAAGGATCATTGGATGGGAAAAACAGGTCCCTTTCCCTCAATGTCCTGAGAATACGTCTAGCCTCCTCTCTGGGATCGTGGCAAATTATTCGCATCGCTAAATATCGTGTGTCCGTGTGATTTGAGCGCGCATCAAAGATCCCCCGATACGGGTACGGTCAATCCCTAGCCAGCTAGGGTCTCGACCACAGGACCCACAGGGCTTCACCAAGGAGGGCGCGGAATGTGGACCAAACGAAAACCGACCGAGGGTGCACAAAAAGCCATCTCTACACGCGCACGTGAACGGAAGACACCAAAAGGACGAACGGAAAGGACACCCGCTCGCCACGGGAGGAAAACATAATCAATCTTGCATCGCTTCGGTGCCACTTCGGTGATTTCCAATCACGTGCCCCGCGCCGCGTGGGCCTGCCGCCCGGAACCGGAACCGGCATCAGCCGTCACCGTCGAGTTTGGTTCCCGATTTGCCCGGGTTCGGCGGCGATTTGTTGAGCTTTCGGTTGCCCCCCCCCCCGGCAGTCCATGAGCGGACTACGCTCGACATTTGTCCGACGACCAAATATTTGTCAGCTGACTTGCAGAACCCGTGCGTGCGGTAACCGTGTCGGCAACGTGACTCACGGTGCCGTTGAGGCTGACTGGCACTTTACGTCGATCACCGGCACAGAACGTAAATGCATTCTTGGGAACGTGCAGAAGGTCGCAACCGAGGTTGCAGTTGGCATGTCGAATAACACTATGGGCCATAGGGATTTTGGTTCACGCGGTATACTGGCTACGGTTTTGCGATGGTGCTAGTGTTTCCAAATGATTTAATAAATCTGAATCTGAAGTTGGGAGATTCTTTGATTTCTTGTATCACTCCTTGACCATTAGATACAAGATGCACAACTCTGCAGTCTAGAATTCATCAATATCATATTTAGTTTTCAGGCTTATTGGACATAAAATGAAGTACATTTCTTCTTTCTCCAAAGTTTTAAACACAAATTCATATTGGTATCCCATCATAGGACATTAAAAACACGTTTATCACACGCACTGTCCCATAGTTCCAATACAGAATTCGACTTCGGAGCGAGTGACATTATAGCCGAAAAAGATTGCATTCGCGGTCCTGTGAGGTCACGGTCGGAATGAAAGCGCATTATTTTGTGCATATCATATCATTTCCTCTGCGGCATTCCACACACATTCTCCCTCGTTCCGAAGACGCACACGTGGCCGGCGGAGAAATAGGATGAAAAAAAGCTACACTTATCGATTGAAAGGGGACGGAATCGATCCGATCATCGTTCAAACGTCCAGCGACTACGCAAGGGGATGGTAGCTCAACCGAACGGAACAACCAATCAGGACGACACATCGCAACTGGAATCGAATCGTGGCACATGTGTGCCATTTGTGTCGCATGGTGAGTTTTAGTGAAACCAATGCCTGAGCTAGGAGGCATGAAGCGTGCGGGTGAAGTTGTCTAGCACAATAAATCTTGCAGAAAGTACATTTAGCAAACAAAACGCAAGGCCAACTTCGCCACAAGAGGTTGCATCCTTGCGTTTTGCTGCGTAATAGCTGAACTTTGCATACCCAGCAAACAAGCGCGAGCGAACGAATAACTGAGTTCACAAGAGATAGATAAACCTAACCTAACAAAAGTGGATGCTAAGTTAAGGTGCTGCCTCCAGACGAGCAGATAAACTATTTTCAAAGCCACACCCTTACGCGGTTTCTCGCTTCTGAAAGTTGCTGGATAAGTTCGTTTGCATTGGATAAAACAATCGTTCATCATAATTTTCCAGAGCGAAATACGACCCATTTCCAGAGGCTCTAGAAGTGAAACAGAACCCCAAGATACACGAATCATGTTATTTGCTAGCGGGAAACTTAACCTAATGGGATTCATTTTGATTTACTTTTCCAGATACACAAATCAAGCCCAAAAAATACACCGGTGAGATCATCTGGAAAGCGTTTCGATTCGCAAACAAATGGGAAAAGGGCAGTTTGGCCCGCAACCCGACAGCCCCGAAGCCCAACCTTGATTGAATAATGAGTCCTAAATGAAAATGAGTTCGAACCGTGGAACGGCAAAAAAACACGCACCATTTGCGGCCCGTTGTCCATCTGTGCGTTAAATTCGCGTTGCTACGTAAATAATCAGCGCATCTAGATCAGCTTTTTTCGCAAACAAAACACGATAAATTCCCTCGAAGCGATAAGAGATGCTCCAAATCAAACGCCAGTGCGCTGGGGATAATTTCTGTTTTTGGAACAATCGAGCGATAAAACCAGGAGCATTGTTCTGTTTTCGCTGTTGCTGAGCCCGTTGCTATATTTGCAAAGCCTTGTGCAATTGACTGCCCCCCCAAACATACATCCCAAAAGCCTTATCGATTTGCAATGATTGCGTAAGCGATTGGCAGACGCCTCGAGAGTGGGATCGATTGCGAAAAAGAAATTCCCACAGGACAGCGCGTACCTAAAAAACTGACGTTACAGTGTGTGCTGGCGGTGCCCGGCGAGCGAAAGAACCATGACCTTGGTTGATAGTCGACAGCCTAAACACACGAGAACGCGGTGACGGCTCAAATGAAACCGAAAGACAAAGCAGATCAAACCGCTTCCGGGAGTAGGAAGTAGAGCGGGAAGAGATTATGCCTGTTTGCCAGAATGGTTTTGTGTTTGCGTTGATTCAGCCGATCAGCCTAAAGCGATGTGTATGTGTGTGTGTATGTTGCTGAGTTTTCTGTGGGAAAAGTAAACAGTTGTTGTGACACGAACGATAAAATCGATAGTCCGGGGGAGGAGTTTTGATTTTGGCAAACACGACCACGATCACCCTAACGTGATAATGTCTGATGAAGGACAGCTCTGCAGGACGCACGGGATCAACAGCGTCCCATAAAATACTTCATCGCTTTAATTGCCTGGCGATGGGCCAACGGAGCAAAACTTAACCTCAACTCCGACCCAGCGTCTGCAAAATGGTCCGAAACCTTTGTTGGGCACTTTTGCATTTTTTGGCCTCACCACCAAACTTTCCAGACGTTCCCACATACCGCGCGGCGGTTAACGTAGACGCTACTCCTCTCTGGCAAAAAATGTTGTTTATTTCGGGTAATGAATGACGCTGGGAAACCATAACCTGTTCGAGCAACTAGAACCCAATCAAACCACAAGAGGAATATAGTGGCTTCATTAAAATGTTTCGCCTTTGAAACGTGGGCGAAAGATGAAGTTTATTAGGATCCGAAGTATGTGGTGAAGAAGTATGTCTTATCGAGTGTTTAAAGGACCCACTGGACGGCGCTGCCTCGATAACTTGCTCTCAATTAGTGGTGGAACCCGGTGGAACCGTCCACCTAGATGATCGCATAAACACGATTTACGCAAAATCTGACAGGCGACGGGATAAACTTTCACGACCGACGACGATGAGCGCTTAACGACGTGTGGCTTTCGCCATTCGCCGTTTCGCGAATCGTGTCACCGATACGAAGCAAGGACACGACGTTACATCATCGCGCTACTACTAAATCCAGCGTACGGGAAAACACACAGAAAGCAAAACATGGAGCCAAGCGTTCGTACAGGCATTCCGGGCAGTCCGGGCGATATCGTCCAATCAGGACACGCAAAGACCGTCCGTTTTTACGGCATTAATGTTCACGCTTTCGCATTGCCGACCGGGCGATGATGTGTACGTGACTGCAGCAATTTCATCAGACGTGCCGTACCTGACGCAACTCCTTTTGAATATAGCAAAATACTTCTCGAAACACATTCCTCCATTTAGAATGCTTCCGACACATAATCTCTCCCAATATCTCCTCTCCTACTTCTGTTCAATAAATTCATGAATGCGCTGCATCGATGCTTCGGCATAAATGATTATGACAGCCGTTCCTCCCATTATCTATTTAGGCATACATTATACAGCTTCCCAGTGTTCGCCTAAGCCTGTGCCTATGGCTGAAATGAACGGAAAGCTGCCACCGATGGGTAAATTACCCGACAGGCACCGTCGGGCTCGGCCGCCGGACGTGTCCCCTCCGATCGAGCGCGCGAATTAACTATTCAAACGTGACTTACCGTCCATGCAGATGTACTTGATGCGCACCGTGCCCTCCTTCCAGACGACGGCGAACGGGTGATCCTGCGAGAAGATGAAGCTGCAGTGGTTCTTTCCGGAACAGCTGAAACGGAGCGAGAGATACGTAGAGTTAGTACCGGAGGACGTTTGAAGTGAAGGAGGCTGCAGACGCGACACAACGTGCCGCGAGCGCTTTCTCTTGTATTGTCTCAAATAATGCATCTGCGTGCACAACGGAACGGTCCTAGCTTCCATAAACATTGACACATAAAACACTATCAAACACATCCTCCCCAGGCGGTTTTCTCATACTCTCCCCTCACACCTCGGTACGGTGGTGTCAGTGGTGCCCGGCGGCGACATAAAATCCATTTCACGGAGGCTTAGATCCAACAATCACAAACACACACACATTCGTAGGCCATTTCGCGCCCCAGACACGCTGCCGTCGAGGTTTTCGGCCGTGCCGTAAGAGACGGCCGCGCAAAAGGCGTACAGTGCGGATGGAAGAACGAAGAAAGAACGTGCCGCAAGCCACTTCTAGACTTCGTGACGCCACCAACGCCAACCGTGTCTGGTGTCGTTGCGTGCGGCTCTAGCACTTGCCGGAGATCACCCGGACGACCTTGACGGTGCTAGTGTGGCATCGAGCGAATCCGCCGTCCACCGTGCCGGTGGCTTCCTGGCGCGGGCCGGAATTAGCATTATCAAGGACGAACGTGGGACGGATGGGCCAACCGTTCGCATGCGTAGCAATGTTGCAGATGTCCGTTCGTTCCATTTCGCTACACGTACTGCTGCTCGGGGTTCGGTCGATTAACTTTATATGCAACCGCTGTCCGAGCAGTTTAGTCTTTTATGTGTGTGTGCGACTTTTTTTTTAAGCTGAAAGCCTCAATTGTGGGTAGAAACAATAAACATTTAGAACGAATGTTTTCATTCTGCAGCAATTTCATCAGACGTGCCGTACCTGACGCAACTCCTTTTGAATATAGCAAAATACTTCTCGAAACACATTCCTCAGCAATCATTTACATGCGATGTTACTTCCGTCTAAAGACTTGCCATTGTAAATTGTTTTCGATGAGACTGTGGTAAAGGCATTTTGAGACGTTCGAACAATTCTTCAGGACATGATTTTCATAGAATAAACTGGACTTTTGTCTAGTGTGCCTCTAGTATCTCTAGTTTGCCTTATGATGCGAGGCTCAAGATATCATCAAGATCATTATGCAAGGCCAGAGTTATGTGCAAAGATAAGCGCAACGGTAAGTATTTGCTGAAACAATTCGCTGAAGAATATTGGTGTCTTAAAATGTTTTGACAGCTGTCATGTGAAGAATATTGGAATGCTTTACAGAGAGTTTCCTGTAACTGTTATACAGTATTGACGAAGTTAGTTTTACGAAGAAACCAATAGTTTATCGAAAACAAAAACGTGCCCAATTTTATGGCTGAGCGCGAGGAGAAAATTGGGTTCATTACATTACACCAACTGCCGAACTTTAACCATTACTTACATTGAGTGCATTTCCAGACAGATTGGCAAACCAAACCATAACCTTATCTCGTCCACAACCTATTCCAGCCAAACGCCCATCACCATTAGCACGCCTCACAAAACCTCAGCCGCACTAACGATTACGCGAACGGAACGGTCCTAGCTTCCATAAACATTGACACATAAAACACTATCAAACACATCCTCCCCAGGCGGTTTTCTCATACTCCAGGACACGCAAAGACCGTCCGTTTTTACGGCATTAATGTTCACGCTTTCGCATTGCCGACCGGGCGATGATGTGTACGTGTAGCAGTTTATGGCTCATCGGGTCACTCTTTTATATTTTCGGTTTGCTTTCGTAGACGACCTTATCAGGCTGGGAGCGTTGGAACATTGGCAGCGAACGAAGCTGGGTGAATGGCGTGCGAATCCATTTCCATCTTTCTTAAGTGGATTAGATGGAACCGATGGATGGAAGGACTACCCTAAGAATGATTGAGTGCGGCGATCATTTACATTGTTTTGCCGCATGTTCGATATGGTGGACTGGAAGCGGGAATGTTTTTCCAAAGCGGAAGACAGTCGTCGACAGCAGAAATGCTTAATTAGAGGGTAGACATTCGGACAGCGTTCGAAACGTTCCACGCCGTTGATCGGTTTCGGGTTCGAAGGCTACAATTAGAGCCCGGAATTGTAGCAACGGCCGCTGGAAAGCCTGGAGGGTCTAATTATGGATCCGTGGATCGTAAATTTCTCCAAAAGCGCTTATAATAATCAGTTTCGGGAGTGTTCGAATCGTTCAAAATAATGTCCCTCACAGGGGGCGAGGCATCAAATGACGTTAAATGCAACCACGAGTTTTTGGTCCTTCGAACCGGAATGGCTGACAGCGATAACCTTGACCTGCGCAAGATCCGAGAGGTTCTCGATGTAATCGTAGGTTGGTGGTTGCCGTGGGACGCCTGTTTATCATATTTTCGTTGTCTCGTGTCGTTGCGTTCATCGTTAAGAAGCAAACAACATCCGAGGGAACGAGGAAAGCATAACATTTTTAACATTTCCGTCAACAGCCGATCTGTTGTGCGGAATTTATTGTACACACCACCGGAACGTCTAGCTCGTCTACAGCCAACCCAACACGGTCCGGGACATTAAAATGGGCCAACCGTTCATTCCACCGTGCGGTCGTCCGTGCGCAGGAGCATAACCATGGCACGGCTATGACTTATTCCTTTTCTCTTCCCTTGCTTTTCCTCGGTCGGGCGCTATTGTGCCGAAGCATTGCATTGCTTCCATATTAACACTTGCGTGGGATTTAATTTATGGAACAGCGTAATTTGATGGTGGGGATACGCTCGCCGCGAAGACTGCGGAGGAAGAAGAAAAAAAACGCCAGAACAACCCGAGAGTCACATAAAATGTGCCATAAATAAGTTAATATTTTCAGCTGCATACGGAGCGGAGACGGAGCGGTTCGAACAGAAGCGACACGTTGGAAGGCAACCAACGGCAACGGCGCCATGCCATAGGTTTGTTTTTAATTTTGTTGCTGTTGTTTGAAATAAAAGTTCAAAATTTATTACCATTATTATGCACGACGAAGTTATGCTCCACGAGCAAATTGGTGCACGGTGGGTGAGACGCGATGATCGAACAATCAAAATGTGATTTGTCAGAGAAGATCCATGTGAAGTGAAGAAAACCAATCACGAACGGAAGATCTAAAGCCCAGACCTAGAGAATTAATAGACAATACTCTTTCGTTGTAGTTCTCAATTACAAATTGAGGAATAACGACGAATATGTATTAATAAATTAGCATTTGCTTTCAGTTTGTTCAGGACATAGTCAGGACATTAGGAATTAGGGGTTAGGAGTTAGGAGTTAGGACATAGGAAGGGAACATAATATTACTTTTTGATCAAATATCGAAAATATGTGCTAGTTTTTTATATTTTTTGTTTGTTATTATTTTAGAGAACTCTTTGACACGTTTTTGACCATAGTGTATTTGACCATTCCCACTGTGCAGACTTTCATGGAAGCGTACTGAAAGAGATGACAATCTTACATGTACCATCAAATATCCAGCAAACAAGAGCATCTCACTTAATAACCGCTGGTAAAGTCATTTAATCCATCGAGATGCTCTTATCACATCAAACAGTAGGAACTATTTAGAGCTTGAAGACAGTACATTAACGGGGTAATAAAGCTCTTAAACCCTCTTAAATAAAATGACTCCGCCTTTCAGCTCATTACCGGACACCCTTGAAAGAAGCATTCCCGGAAATGCATCTCACAGTGCAGCCCTCGAAGGGAGGAAGAAAAGCCCAAACAATGCCGTTAATGATCCTAATTCCGTCGTCACGAAAAACGAACGATTAATAACCCTCTCCCAACCACATCGCAGACGCGTACGTTACCCATCTGCGGGCCAGAACAATTAAGTGTTACTCCATCACACTCGCGGGCCCCGAAACAGGATCAATTGAAGTAAACGACAGGGAGAGGAGACAAAAAAAGAGCAGACGCAAAGTCATATTCAACCGCGTTATGCGCGGTGGTGAGTATCGTCTTCCCCGGTCCGATTCCCGCGAGACACCGACGCCGCGGTGATTTATGTGACATCGAAGACGATTATTGGTAGCAGTTGCGCGTTACCCGGTCCGATTCCCGCGAGACACCGACGCCGCGGTGATTTATGTGACATCGAAGACGATTATTGGTAGCAGTTGCGCGTTACTGCCTTTTCATGGTACAGTCACACTTCCGGCTCCCGGGTCTGATTGAAGATCCGTTTTGCTGCTCAAACCTCCGGCGCAGGGAATTAATTCTTCACGCCCGAAAGGTACGGAAACGGAAAGCCATGGCGCTTGCGAAGCTTCTTTCAACAGGCCCGGCCCCCTCACGGAAAGTGCGTCGTGCCCGGGCCGTACTTTATCTTTCACATTCGCTGTTTGGGAAAATTATTTATAGGCCCGCCGGTTCTTGGGAGGGCTTTTTCAAACATTCCGCCCATGGTCCCTTCGCTGCGTGGTTGAGATTTGAGACTTTGAATTTATGATGGCGACTGAACGAAGCGAGGAAGTGCCGGGCTGAGTGCTGTCGAACGGGGAATACTTTACGGGTCCCTTGGAGCGAGCGCGACGAGGACACGGTTTATGCATCAATAATTTAGTAATCTGTCAGATTTTTGGTGCCGGAAGAGAGATTAAACGGTTAGAGACATGGTTCTAGTGGGAGGCATGTGTGCTTTAAAGATTTTAGTGACGAAACTCTAACCTACAATCATAAACAAGGCGAGATATTCATAACTAATGTTGGTGTCGGTGCTGAACTGCTCCGAAAGTAGTCTGTGTTATCAGCATAGTTATAGACAAAGGCTGTCATCAGATGACAGCAACCGGAGAAGCACCTGTTCATGGATTGCATACTTTTTGGCGCTGAAGCGCTTACAGTTGGTTGCAAAAAATAGTTGACCAGATACAACCAATCAGATCATTTAAGTATTTTGACCGTTTTCGAGTGATTTTGTGTGAAGATGAATTAATATGTAGATCCCAAAATTCTAGTATGCTTTAAGTGAACAAGAATAAACCAATTGTGTTGCTTCACTGGTTGCGATCGTCTGATGCTAGTCTCAGATGTAAATCCTGAACTGTTCGCACCATCCTAAAAACAGTCTTCAACAGTCTCAACGAACCTTTTCACCACTGGGACCGTATTACCGTGCCCAACACCAACACACTCAAGTGACACTACCTTACACAGAAAGTGTCAATTAAGAGATTACTATGTGTGACAGCCGAAACAACATAGCAAGGGCAAGGACAACTTTCACTGCTAATCACATTTCTGTCATCACTGACCTTGCACAAACACACGAACACTCCCGACCCTGTCCAGCCGCTTCATTTAGCTTCGGGAGTGGTGAAATATTCCGTAATCTAGCATAATCCGCCCACACTGCCAGCCGAGCACGTGTTATATTTTTTTTTTTCCCCCGCTCGCCTCGGGAAGATTATTACCAGCCAGAAAATCATATTTTCGTGCAGTTGACGGGGGACGAGGGAGCGGGAAAGAGCGCGAGCGAGAAAACAAAACGTCACTCCCGTCCGTGAACGTGCATACAATTGAATTAAATCGAGCAGGTCCAGCCCGGCAGTGGTACGCTCGGTGCTTAAGAGTACGAAAAATGCAGCTCGCCATTCAGGGGCGGAGAGTGCCCGGGCTAGGTCAGGCACGCCACGGGAAATGGACCATTTTCCGAGTGGTTTCGTGAGCACCGCATCGGTTGCTGCGAGGCATTCGTCCGTGCAACGGGTGGGGCGATAATGCTGCTGGTGTTGCTGCCTCTGGCACGTGATCACGATGCCGACTAGTTGTTACAAATTAGCAATCAACGCTTCAGTTCGTTTTCAATGTGTCGAGCGTGCACAAGCCAAACACACACAGACACACACAGAGTGAGGATAAATGGACGATAATTGAGATATTACGGGTGATGTGTTTGCTTTATGTTGTTATTATGCAAATTCGGTGCCGATCGGAGTTTCCTGACTGCGTTTACCGCGCTTGGAAGGATGGGAGTGTATGAAAG
>KZ072522.1:27033-45107 GCA_002091845.1 Anopheles cracens
GCGCCGTCCAAATCTTGCACGAAAAACTCCCGGAACTCATAAATCACTGCAAAATACCCGACACACACACACACACACGCGCGTACAACAAGGTGAAAGGAGCATTCCTCTTTGAACCGGCTCAAGTATCTTCGCGTTGGGGGGAGAGTTGGTTGGTTGTGGTTGTGTTTTTCGATAGTTTTAAAATATGTTTGCTTCCTTTTTTTACATCACACGGATCACACGGATGATTCCCACGCTCGGGGAAGTGCTTAGTGAGGTATAGTTTTCCGGTGGTTTTGGAGGGTTCTGTCTGCTGCATAGACCGTCGTTGAAGTTTTCTTTTCCCATTTTGCAGGTAACGTACAGCTTCAGCACGATTTATGTGTATAACTTAAAGATGATAATGATGTATGGAACTGTTGTCCATATCTTTTCCAAAACTGAGTGGGTATGGAAATATTTCATCACGAAACGATGTTTAATATGTACACCATCATCAATAACAATGTATGAGAAACCATTGTCTATAAGGATATACGAATCATATTTTTAACTGCACCGAGAATAGACAAGCAAACTTTTTTCTTTTGCTCCTTTTCATTTTTCGTCTTCGTCTATTCATTTTTATTATTTTTTAACTTGTTCGAATGTGGTTATTTGATTATGAAGCTTTATGATTTGATTATGATTATGAAGCTCCAAGTTATTGTATTCAAAGTTATTGTGTTTACTTAAATTTTGCAAAAGAATCGAATGAACACACCTTTTGGGATATTAAAAAAAACTCAATCGAGTTTATTTATAAGCTTAAAGACTTCATTTCGCCATAATATTTCACTTAACAAATTTACTTAAGATACACATATAAAGTGAGCGCAATCTCATGTGCGTCTTTCAAAAGTTCTAATTATAGTACAATTATAAAGAAAAAAATGTTAAACCTACGTTTTGTTAAACATTCTAATATCCATGTCGATTATGTTTCGATTATACTCACAGGGCATGGAAAGGAGCCTCTAGAGTCAATAAGGTGTATTAACCTCTATGCATAACTAGCCAAAATCAGTGTAATCTGATGACAAAATGTCTGATGATTTCAGGCAACGCCACTGAAGACATAATGAAATAAAACCCCCTCAATTTAAAGGATTGACAGTTATGACAGCCAAACCCACACATCAAAACCTGTAACCTATAATCCTATCTGATACGGTATTCATCAGCGTACGGATGATTCTGACCGCCGAATGAATTATGTTGCGGGTGCTTCGTGTCTATCGGAAAGGAAGCAACCGTGCGGACAACATTACCATAAGAAACCGAATGCAGACAGTGAACCTTTTCGCATCGAACCGAGCACCCGGCTGCCCGTATCCCACGTTTCGCACGGTGTTTGCGCACTCCAATAAAGAATGTTGCCAAACAGTAGTAAACCAAAACGCCGTCCGCCACTCGCCAGAAACGGATGTCTCCGAAAGCACATACGTTCGCTTATTGATGTGGTTAGCGTTTTCGTGCGGCGATTCGAAACGAAAAAACCCGGAATGTGCAGGATCGATGTGAAATATGGTTTGTGTATGCAATTTATCAGCCTTGCTGCTGGCGTCCGATGCACTATGCGAGCCACCACGGATACCGTCGTGGTCGTGGCCAGCGAAACAAATCGCGAACGGTGTGCGCGCGCGCCCGGGTGTGTGTATTTGATTCGATTCGATTTCTCTCGTCCACTTTCTTTGCGTGCCGCTTTAGCGAAATCGTTCATCCAGCCGGATCCAGATGGGAATGTCGTGCTTTGGCCTAAATACTCATGAATATGCTACGCTGCGGTCCGGTATAAGCGCTCGCGTGCACTTTGGTTTACGTACACCGTATCGCCACGCATTGCCGAGCAGTCAATGGTGGTCGATGGTATAAGCAGGTGGGACGTTGAAACGATCGGTTCGTCAAGGACTGCATCAGTGTTAATCATTTACGCGATCTCGCGCGCAGAAGGTTGACATGCAAATAATGCGGTGTCAGCGGACACTGATGACCGGGCAGCTGATAGCTTATAAGAAGATAACCGCATTTGGTTACCTTTCGTTGGATCGCTGAAAGGGTCACCGATTGTTCTCTAATGAGAGTCAGAACACGGAGGATCGAAGGGGCGAGATACAACGCGTGCAGACCAGACCAAACCTTTATAAACGGTTCATGGTTCCTTCAGTTTTTATTTCTGGTTTCTTGCTTGGAGACGTCTTCCTGCGCTTCGAGTTTTCCGTGTTTTTGGTCTTTCTCACGCTTTTGGTTCATTTTTAGATTTTGAGTTATGCTTAGAGATGTGCGTACTGAGTAAGAGTGAGTGAGTGAGTTGAATCTTTGCAATGAAACAAACGAGTTAACTCCTCTTATAGAATTTGTATGACTGTTTCGGGACTCGTTCAAATCTAACTCACTCAGAAGTTCGTAAGTTATTGCCGCAGGGATCTGGATCCCAAAAGAGTGAATGGGAGTCCACTAGTTTTACCACTCCTAGTCACTTTTTTGGAATTCGGATCCCTACAACTACTTGTAACTCATTCGTGAACGAGTTAGATAGAACGAGTGAGTGAAAAAGAGTGAGTTAACTCCCTGAAAGGAGTTGTTGTTTCCATTTCTAGTTATGACCAGCAAAACATGTTTCATTCTTAACCTTGATGTTTTGTTCCTTTTGCGTTTACTCGGTACCTTCAAACCATATGGATGCATTGATGCTAAGTTTTTGAAAGTTGCATTTGCCTGTTTTCGGATTTCGGATATCGCTTTTCATTTGCTATGGTTTATTGGTCGATTTAAGGGTCACATGAAGTTTCCTGTTTCTATCTGTGTGAAATGTTATCTGTAGTTTCGCTGTAACTTCTTGGGTGGCATAATTTACATATTGATCAAGAGAGAGAGAGAGATAGAGTATTCTGTCGTACTGATTTATGAGTTGCATGGTGGTCTTTCTGCTAAACGGTTAGCAGATGTGGTGCCTTCTGCCACACCAGCCGGCCAGAGTCCGTGGCACACAGAACGACAAAACACTTACGCTGTAGGTGCTTAGATGGAGAGCGAAAATCGTGGAATGAATAGCACTAAATTACGAACGAAAAGGCACACGCCACCGTTGTCGCACCGAGTTCGACGGTTTATCGCGCGGCAGGCCGGGTGGGTGGTTTTCTTTGGCCCACCAGGCGTTGGCTTTAAGAGTGTGAGCTTTGGCACTCGGGCCGGACGGGTTTGCCGCTGCCGCTGCTGCGCTGTTGATGCAGATGTTCCGTCGCATTAGGCATGACACAGTGCGCCCAGCCGATGACCACCACGAAGCGGACGAGTGTACGTACGGTCCGCCGTGGCACTTTGCAGATGATTGATAGAACATGAGGGCTAGTGAACCGTTTGGTTTCGACCGGTCCGGGCCCGTGCCGATGGCGTGACGATGTTTCGCGTAGCGGCAGAGGTAGACGGAGAAAAAAAAAACTCATACACTCGTTTTGATGGAGCACAGACTTTTATCGATTCCGTCTCTACGATGGTAATGGAGTTTTCCTGTCGATTTCTGTGCCTGTCCTGCTAGCCTGCCGATGGCATGCGGATTCGACGTGAGGTTGTTTTATGCAGACGATAGAACGGATTGAGCAACGGTGGGCAAAAATAAAACAGCGATTTGTGTTTGTTTTGAATCCGATCGGTATTGAACTGTCAACAGATTTCAGGCCAACCGGTGGTGGCACACTCTCTTCCACTTTCGGGGATAGAGGTTTTGTACAAATTTGCAATGTTAAAAGCAAATTAAATTGCAGAAATTGGATTGCAGTACGGAAAGCAGTTTACTGAATCTCATTTTTACTAAATAATCTAATCGTAGATTTGGGCTAAACATCTGTCCGGAAGTTTCGTTTAAGCGTTGGACGATTCGGCAAACATTATTTCGCAAACACGCATTGTTAAATGAGGGTTAAATGAATTGGTAAAATGGATCAATTCGTATAAAAACTTAAAAGCTAATCCAAAGGTACATCAAATCAAGTCAAATATTTTCCAATGATCATTTACCGAAAGAACAAAAGCGTACTTCCATATTACTAAGTGCTCTTTCCATTAACCTGAAACAAAATGGAGATTCTGTTAATGAAACTAGTTCCATCAATTTGAAAATGGTTATTATGAGGAATTGATTAGTTGGATCCATCTATCACTTTTCAGTTCTTGATACTTTACGCCCGCTCGAGAGATTGAAACGGCAGTCTGATCGCGTTAATTCGTTTGTTTTTGAGCTCGTGCGATATCGTGAGATCATCTCAAACACTTTCGGTACATAGAGCTGTCTCGTTCACTCATACGGAAAGAGAAAATGGCTAGACCGTCGTTGAAGTTTTCTTTTCCCATTTTGCAGGTAACGTACAGCTTCAGCACGATTTATGTGTATAACTTAAAGATGATAATGATGTATGGAACTGTTGTCCATATCTTTTCCAAAACTGAGTGGGTATGGAAATATTTCATCACGAAACGATGTTTAATATGTACACCATCATCAATAACAATGTATGAGAAACCATTGTCTATAAGGATATACGAATCATATTTTTAACTGCACCGAGAATAGACAAGCAAACTTTTTTCTTTTGCTCCTTTTCATTTTTCGTCTTCGTCTATTCATTTTTATTATTTTTTAACTTGTTCGAATGTGGTTATTTGATTATGAAGCTTTATGATTTGATTATGATTATGAAGCTCCAAGTTATTGTATTCAAAGTTATTGTGTTTACTTAAATTTTGCAAAAGAATCGAATGAACACACCTTTTGGGATATTAAAAAAAACTCAATCGAGTTTATTTATAAGCTTAAAGACTTCATTTCGCCATAATATTTCACTTAACAAATTTACTTAAGATACACATATAAAGTGAGCGCAATCTCATGTGCGTCTTTCAAAAGTTCTAATTATAGTACAATTATAAAGAAAAAAATGTTAAACCTACGTTTTGTTAAACATTCTAATATCCATGTCGATTATGTTTCGATTATACTCACAGGGCATGGAAAGGAGCCTCTAGAGTCAATAAGGTGTATTAACCTCTATGCATAACTAGCCAAAATCAGTGTAATCTGATGACAAAATGTCTGATGATTTCAGGCAACACCACAGAAGGCATAATGAAATAAAACCCCCTCAATTTAAAGGATTGACAGTTATGACAGCCAAACCCACACATCAAAACCTGTAACCTATAATCCTATCTGATACGGTATTCATCAGCGTACGGATGATTCTACCGCCGAATGAATTATGTTGCGGGTGCTTCGTGTCTATCGGAAAGGAAGCAACCGTGCGGACAACATTACCATAAGAAACCGAATGCAGACAGTGAACCTTTTCGCATCGAACCGAGCACCCGGCTGCCCGTATCCCACGTTTCGCACGGTGTTTGCGCACTCCAATAAAGAATGTTGCCAAACAGTAGTAAACCAAAACGCCGTCCGCCACTCGCCAGAAACGGATGTCTCCGAAAGCACATACGTTCGCTTATTGATGTGGTTAGCGTTTTCGTGCGGCGATTCGAAACGAAAAAACCCGGAATGTGCAGGATCGATGTGAAATATGGTTTGTGTATGCAATTTATCAGCCTTGCTGCTGGCGTCCGATGCACTATGCGAGCCACCACGGATACCGTCGTGGTCGTGGCCAGCGAAACAAATCGCGAACGGTGTGCGCGCGCGCCCGGGTGTGTGTATTTGATTCGATTCGATTTCTCTCGTCCACTTTCTTTGCGTGCCGCTTTAGCGAAATCGTTCATCCAGCCGGATCCAGATGGGAATGTCGTGCTTTGGCCTAAATACTCATGAATATGCTACGCTGCGGTCCGGTATAAGCGCTCGCGTGCACTTTGGTTTACGTACACCGTATCGCCACGCATTGCCGAGCAGTCAATGGTGGTCGATGGTATAAGCAGGTGGGACGTTGAAACGATCGGTTCGTCAAGGACTGCATCAGTGTTAATCATTTACGCGATCTCGCGCGCAGAAGGTTGACATGCAAATAATGCGGTGTCAGCGGACACTGATGACCGGGCAGCTGATAGCTTATAAGAAGATAACCGCATTTGGTTACCTTTCGTTGGATCGCTGAAAGGGTCACCGATTGTTCTCTAATGAGAGTCAGAACACGGAGGATCGAAGGGGCGAGATACAACGCGTGCAGACCAGACCAAACCTTTATAAACGGTTCATGGTTCCTTCAGTTTTTATTTCTGGTTTCTTGCTTGGAGACGTCTTCCTGCGCTTCGAGTTTTCCGTGTTTTTGGTCTTTCTCACGCTTTTGGTTCATTTTTAGATTTTGAGTTATGCTTAGAGATGTGCGTACTGAGTAAGAGTGAGTGAGTGAGTTGAATCTTTGCAATGAAACAAACGAGTTAACTCCTCTTATAGATTTTTTATGACTCTTTCGGGACTCGTTCAAATCTAACTCACTCAGAAGTTCGTAAGTTATTGCCGCAGGGATCTGGATCCCAAAAGAGTGAATGGGAGTCCACTAGTTTTACCACTCCTAGTCACTTTTTTGGAATTCGGATCCCTACAACTACTTGTAACTCATTCGTGAACGAGTTAGATAGAACGAGTGAGTGAAAAAGAGTGAGTTAACTCCCTGAAAGGAGTTGTTGTTTCCATTTCTAGTTATGACCAGCAAAACATGTTTCATTCTTAACCTTGATGTTTTGTTCCTTTTGCGTTTACTCGGTACCTTCAAACCATATGGATGCATTGATGCTAAGTTTTTGAAAGTTGCATTTGCCTGTTTTCGGATTTCGGATATCGCTTTTCATTTGCTATGGTTTATTGGTCGATTTAAGGGTCACATGAAGTTTCCTGTTTCTATCTGTGTGAAATGTTATCTGTAGTTTCGCTGTAACTTCTTGGGTGGCATAATTTACATATTGATCAAGAGAGAGAGAGAGATAGAGTATTCTGTCGTACTGATTTATGAGTTGCATGGTGGTCTTTCTGCTAAACGGTTAGCAGATGTGGTGCCTTCTGCCACACCAGCCGGCCAGAGTCCGTGGCACACAGAACGACAAAACACTTACGCTGTAGGTGCTTAGATGGAGAGCGAAAATCGTGGAATGAATAGCACTAAATTACGAACGAAAAGGCACACGCCACCGTTGTCGCACCGAGTTCGACGGTTTATCGCGCGGCAGGCCGGGTGGGTGGTTTTCTTTGGCCCACCAGGCGTTGGCTTTAAGAGTGTGAGCTTTGGCACTCGGGCCGGACGGGTTTGCCGCTGCCGCTGCTGCGCTGTTGATGCAGATGTTCCGTCGCATTAGGCATGACACAGTGCGCCCAGCCGATGACCACCACGGAGCGGGCGAGTGTACGTACGGTCCGCCGTGGCACTTTGCAGATGATTGATAGAACATGAGGGCTAGTGAACCGTTTGGTTTCGACCGGTCCGGGCCCGTGCCGATGGCGTGACGATGTTTCGCGTAGCGGCAGAGGTAGACGGAGAAAAAAAAAACTCATACACTCGTTTTGATGGAGCACAGACTTTTATCGATTCCGTCTCTACGATGGTAATGGAGTTTTCCTGTCGATTTCTGTGCCTGTCCTGCTAGCCTGCCGATGGCATGCGGATTCGACGTGAGGTTGTTTTATGCAGACGATAGAACGGATTGAGCAACGGTGGGCAAAAATAAAACAGCGATTTGTGTTTGTTTTGAATCCGATCGGTATTGAACTGTCAACAGATTTCAGGCCAACCGGTGGTGGCACACTCTCTTCCACTTTCGGGGATAGAGGTTTTGTACAAATTTGCAATGTTAAAAGCAAATTAAATTGCAGAAATTGGATTGCAGTACGGAAAGCAGTTTACTGAATCTCATTTTTACTAAATAATCTAATCGTAGATTAAATTAAATTGCAGAAATTGGATTGCAGTACGGAAAGCAGTTTACTGAATCTCATTTTTACTAAATAATCTAATCGTAGATTTGGGCTAAACATCTGTCCGGAAGTTTCGTTTAAGCGTTGGACGATTCGGCAAACATTATTTCGCAAACACGCATTGTTAAATGAGGGTTAAATGAATTGGTAAAATGGATCAATTCGTATAAAAACTTAAAAGCTAATCCAAAGGTACAACAAATCAAGTCAAATATTTTCCAATGATCATTTACCGAAAGAACAAAAGCGTACTTCCATATTACTAAGTGCTCTTTCCATTAACCTGAAACAAAATGGAGATTCTGTTAATGAAACTAGTTCCATCAATTTGAAAATGGTTATTATGAGGAATTGATTAGTTAGATCCATCTATCTCTTTTCAGTTCTTGATACTTTACGCCCGCTCGAGAGATTGAAACGGCAGTCTGATCGCGTTAATTCGTTTGTTTTTGAGCTCGTGCGATATCGTGAGATCATCTCAAACACTTTCGGTACATAGAGCTGTCTCGTTCACTCATACGGAAAGAGAAAATGGCTGCTGCCATATTGCTAAGTGCTCTCGCTAGTTGTCTCTTTCCGTCTCATTGATATGAAATACAATTTAGCCTTTACTACTTACATCGAATTGATCAATTCGAACATGGCTGATAAGGGCAATTGATTAACACCAAAGGTCGAGTCAGGTGTCATTTGTTCCGTGTAATCGCAGCCCAAAGCTGCAAAAGTGTCACTTGATACCTGCTTTGCCCTCTAGTGTTAAAACTTTTTTTTTTTTATATGCGCTTGTGAAAGACACCAACGTACTGGACTTTTCCACGTTTGAGACGTCATCAACTACTCCACTTCCTACTCCTGTTGCTCGGCCACAACGAATTAAGTTTCCTGCCATTTACACCCCCGGTTGGTTAGTTGTGTGCAACGGAAGTAACGAAAGAAAAAAAAACACACACACACACACCGATGCCTATCATATGGCTGAGGAAGCACCTAACTAACTCGCTCGCGTTTCGGGTTTTGTTGAAGCACCGGCAACATTAACGTTTTCTTCAGCGGCATAAAAATAATTAACTACACCCTCGGGCAAAACGAAACCAACCCGTTATCTGATGACGAAAGTGGACGAAGACTTTCCGGTACCGGGCCGCACCCGAAGCCCTACTGGCTGGCGTTTCTTTCTGCCTGGCTGCTCTCTATCTCCCGCCTCCTGTGCTCGAGCGCTTGGGACTACGTGGTAGCTGGGACATTTTCTGTCTTTTGTCGCGGCGCTACCACGGCCCGAGTGGTGGTTCGTGATCTTTACGCTTTATGGCTGCCGGCGGAGACGGCCGGTGCAACAAAACGTAGATTTATGAAGTGGACTCGTGTTTCTTCCGTCCGTTACTGGTAGTAATTAATAGTGTTCGCGACGGTGCAGTCGGGTGCAGGTGCTGCGATGCTATCTGCAGCAGTTTAGTGAGCTGTTTTTCTTAGGTGTAGAAAAGTCTCCATTTTTTAGCTTTGATAGGTGTAGTTGTTTGTTTTAAGAGGCAGTTCTTTTTGAATTATATACTCATCATCTACAATCAAGACTTTCTAGTTGAGAGAACTTTTTTTGAAGAATCCCCATGTGAAACCCTTCTCACGTTAGCTCACAGGCGGCAAGGGTCACTTAGCCAGTCCTGTACGGATCTTCCACACCATTCAAAACATAAATTTGATTAACCCTCACACAAAACCCCGATCAAATGCTCCCCCTTCGGCCACAATTTGAATAAAACTTTCATTTATCTTCATCTCATTTCGAGTTTCCATCTAACTCGCTCCCGGGGGGGGGGGGGGCAACGTTCTGCCACCCACACCACCTCCAAACCCTTCCCTCCAAGACATTCGGCCACTCATCACCACACCGAGTGAGCCCAAGTGCAGAAATCGCCGAAAGGAATTGACAAATTAGATTTCAAAAAGGGTCGGCACGAAGGTTCCATCTTCAAATAGCCATTCGTTTTGATTCATCGCGCGATGAGTTGTGTATGTGTGTGTTTTTTTTCTCGTTTGCTGCTTGTCTACATACACATTCCGGACTAGAAAAATGACCAAACTGGAATGTCGTGTTTTTTGTTTGCATTCCTCCCGCGCTCGTCTGTAAGACACAAATTGAAAAATAACGAACATTCATGAGAATGAACCCGAACCGGACCGGCTATTTATGCGGAAACCCCTACCGCTGGGTCAACCGATCGGTGTATTTCTTGTTTTAGCTTTTATTTATTGCACTTTACATCCCACTTCTGTTAACCGTCGCGTTTCTCCGTCGCAAATAAATAGATTCCCTTGTGTGCCGCCGCAACTCATTAGCCCGGTCGGTGCAATATGCAATTTGTAAAAAAATGTGTCAAACCACTGATTGCGTCCGTCCGGTGTGCGCGGTGCGAATTGAAATTGCAAATTTTTCGGCCATCATTTATTCAATTATATGCCGTGTTTGTTCCTCGTTTCTTCCGGTGGACGGCCACCGAAATAAGCTACACTTGGCCACCTCTAAAAGTCGCATTTCCATTCGCAGCCGAAAGAACGAATGCACAAACGCTTCCTTCAGCATCAGCACCAGGCAGGGAATTTGCTAAGGAGGCAACATAAAAATGCAGTTTCCCCCCCTTCCTGCTCCGGTCGGTTAAGCTATGATTTATCGCGATAGCGAAGACGAAGGCGAACAATAAAAATAAAATAACATTTCTGAAGTGGCCCGGTCGCGGCGTTGTGTGTTTGCTCTACCACCGTGCGGCACAAATCGAAAAAGTTAGCCGGGTAAGAAATATTTTTCATTTTACAATCTTAGCATCGGTAAGGAGTGGGTTTTTTCTAGTTTTTTTTCCATTTTTTTTTCCTGCTGCAATATATTTCATTTCCCGGCGACTTTCTTACCCGGGCACAACTGGCTCCGGTTGGTGTTGCGCCGCAGAAGGTGTGCCGGTTCGCTTTCTGCACCATTAATAAACACACCAGGAGCAGGTGTTTCCGGGAATAGTTGCGATAAAAGCGCTCATGCCGTGCGCGTGGATTTTGCAGCTTTTTCTTGCTCCCATAAGCGCTGTCGCACGGGTTTTGGGATCGTCGCCGAAGCCAACTACGACCGATCAAAGCGGGCGATGATGTGTTTTCCACCCGGGAGGAATCGTTTGAACTCGTTGAAAGCTGTGATTGGATCTGGAATAATCGAATGCACGTTGCTTTGTCGAAGACAAACAAACGTGGCTTGAACAAACGAGCAATGTGACTCCAAAGCTGATTTCCCTTTCGAAGCCGTGCAGCGTTTCGCTTACGGAAGGATTTTTTCAAGAAGCTTAGGTCAATTTAGCTTTAAAAAGGCTTCAATCAACATCCTTCACGGGCAGCATCTTCCTTCCGGGAAACTCCGTGGAAACTATCGAGCAGATCACACGGCGGTATCATGTGGCATCATTTAGAGCGAAATGGTGTGCAATCTTTGAAGCGAAATTGCATAAGCTTCTCCGCCCCAGTCCAGTCCGGGGTCGATGTGATACATGCTTTTGCTTCCATCGGGCGCCCGTGACGACGAGGACGGGTGGAATAAGGATATCCTGCGCACCTGAAAATTGCCAATAACCCGGGCCACGGAATTGTGATTCAACCATCGATAATGATGATGACAGGTGCATTTGTATTGGTGTGTAGGCAATTTGTGGCGGCTCCGGGAGCGGCAGCACCGGCAATATTCCCGGCAAACCCTCCCGTTTGCCATTAGTCGCTGACGAGAAAATATTCATTTCCATCCATCACGTGCCCGGGACGCGAGTGTTGCGAACGGCGCATGTGAAACCCTTCTCACGTTAGCTCACAGGCGGCAAGGGTCACTTAGCCAGTCCCGTACGGATCTTCCACACCATTCAAAGCATAAATTTGATTAACCCTCACACAAAACCCCGATCAAATGCTTCCCCTTCGGCCACAATTTGAATAAAACTTTCATTTATCTTCATCTCATTTCGAGTTTCCATCTAACTCGCTCCCGGGGGGGGGGGGGGCAACGTTCTGCCACCCACACCACCTCCAAACCCTTCCCTCCAAGACATTCGGCCACTCATCACCTCACCGAGTGAGCCCAAGTGCAGAAATCGCCGAAAGGAATTGACAAATTAGATTTCAAAAAGGGTCGGCACGAAGGTTCCATCTTCAAATAGCCATTCGTTTTGATTCATCGCGCGATGAGTTGTGTATGTGTGTGTTTTTTTTCTCGTTTGCTGCTTGTCTACATACACATTCCGGACTAGAAAAATGACCAAACTGGAATGTCGTGTTTTTTGTTTGCATTCCTCCCGCGCTCGTCTGTAAGACACAAATTGAAAAATAACGAACATTCATGAGAATGAACCCGAACCGGACCGGCTATTTATGCGGAAACCCCTACCGCTGGGTCAACCGATCGGTGTATTTCTTGTTTTAGCTTTTATTTATTGCACTTTACATCCCACTTCTGTTAACCGTCGCGTTTCTCCGTCGCAAATAAATAGATTCCCTTGTGTGCCGCCGCAACTCATTAGCCCGGTCGGTGCAATATGCAATTTGTAAAAAAATGTGTCAAACCACTGATTGCGTCCGTCCGGTGTGCGCGGTGCGAATTGAAATTGCAAATTTTTCGGCCATCATTTATTCAATTATATGCCGTGTTTGTTCCTCGTTTCTTCCGGTGGACGGCCATCGAAATAAGCTACACTTGGCCACCTCTAAAAGTCGCATTTCCATTCGCAGCCGAAAGAACGAATGCACAAACGCTTCCTTCAGCATCAGCACCAGGCAGGGAATTTGCTAAGGAGGCAACATAAAAATGCAGTTTCCCCCCCTTCCTGCTCCGGTCGGTTAAGCTATGATTTATCGCGATAGCGAAGACGAAGGCGAACAATAAAAATAAAATAACATTTCTGAAGTGGCCCGGTCGCGGCGTTGTGTGTTTGCTCTACCACCGTGCGGCACAAATCGAAAAAGTTAGCCGGGTAAGAAATATTTTTCATTTTACAATCTTAGCATCGGTAAGGAGTGGGTTTTTTCTAGTTTTTTTTCCATTTTTTTTTCCTGCTGCAATATATTTCATTTCCCGGCGACTTTCTTACCCGGGCACAACTGGCTCCGGTTGGTGTTGCGCCGCAGAAGGTGTGCCGGTTCGCTTTCTGCACCATTAATAAACACACCAGGAGCAGGTGTTTCCGGGAATAGTTGCGATAAAAGCGCTCATGCCGTGCGCGTGGATTTTGCAGCTTTTTCTTGCTCCCATAAGCGCTGTCGCACGGGTTTTGGGATCGTCGCCGAAGCCAACTACGACCGATCAAAGCGGGCGATGATGTGTTTTCCACCCGGGAGGAATCGTTTGAACTCGTTGAAAGCTGTGATTGGATCTGGAATAATCGAATGCACGTTGCTTTGTCGAAGACAAACAAACGTGGCCTGAACAAACAAGCAATGTGACTCCAAAGCTGATTTCCCTTTCGAAGCCGTGCAGCGTTTCGTTTACGGAAGGATTTTTTCAAGAAGCTTAGGTCAATTTAGCTTTAAAAAGGCTTCAATCAACATCCTTCACGGGCAGCATCTAGTCGGCACGAAGGTTCCATCTTCAAATAGCCATTCGTTTTGATTCATCGCGCGATGAGTTGTGTATGTGTGTGTTTTTTTTCTCGTTTGCTGCTTGTCTACATACACATTCCGGACTAGAAAAATGACCAAACTGGAATGTCGTGTTTTTTGTTTGCATTCCTCCCGCGCTCGTCTGTAAGACACAAATTGAAAAATAACGAACATTCATGAGAATGAACCCGAACCGGACCGGCTATTTATGCGGAAACCCCTACCGCTGGGTCAACCGATCGGTGTATTTCTTGTTTTAGCTTTTATTTATTGCACTTTACATCCCACTTCTGTTAACCGTCGCGTTTCTCCGTCGCAAATAAATAGATTCCCTTGTGTGCCGCCGCAACTCATTAGCCCGGTCGGTGCAATATGCAATTTGTAAAAAAATGTGTCAAACCACTGATTGCGTCCGTCCGGTGTGCGCGGTGCGAATTGAAATTGCAAATTTTTCGGCCATCATTTATTCAATTATATGCCGTGTTTGTTCCTCGTTTCTTCCGGTGGACGGCCACCGAAATAAGCTACACTTGGCCACCTCTAAAAGTCGCATTTCCATTCGCAGCCGAAAGAACGAATGCACAAACGCTTCCTTCAGCATCAGCACCAGGCAGGGCAATTTGCTAAGGAGGCAACATAAAAATGCAGTTTCCCCCCCTTCCTGCTCCGGTCGGTTAAGCTATGATTTATCGCGATAGCGAAGACGAAGGCGAACAATAAAAATAAAATAACATTTCTGAAGTGGCCCGGTCGCGGCGTTGTGTGTTTGCTCTACCACCGTGCGGCACAAATCGAAAAAGTTAGCCGGGTAAGAAATATTTTTCATTTTACAATCTTAGCATCGGTAAGGAGTGGGTTTTTTCTAGTTTTTTTTCCATTTTTTTTTCCTGCTGCAATATATTTCATTTCCCGGCGACTTTCTTACCCGGGCACAACTGGCTCCGGTTGGTGTTGCGCCGCAGAAGGTGTGCCGGTTCGCTTTCTGCACCATTAATAAACACACCAGGAGCAGGTGTTTCCGGGAATAGTTGCGATAAAAGCGCTCATGCCGTGCGCGTGGATTTTGCAGCTTTTTCTTGCTCCCATAAGCGCTGTCGCACGGGTTTTGGGATCGTCGCCGAAGCCAACTACGACCGATCAAAGCGGGCGATGATGTGTTTTCCACCCGGGAGGAATCGTTTGAACTCGTTGAAAGCTGTGATTGGATCTGGAATAATCGAATGCACGTTGCTTTGTCGAAGACAAACAAACGTGGCTTGAACAAACGAGCAATGTGACTCCAAAGCTGATTTCCCTTTCGAAGCCGTGCAGCGTTTCGCTTACGGAAGGATTTTTTCAAGAAGCTTAGGTCAATTTAGCTTTAAAAAGGCTTCAATCAACATCCTTCACGGGCAGCATCTTCCTTCCGGGAAACTCCGTGGAAACTATCGAGCAGATCACACGGCGGTATCATGTGGCATCATTTAGAGCGAAATGGTGTGCAATCTTTGAAGCGAAATTGCATAAGCTTCTCCGCCCCAGTCCAGTCCGGGGTCGATGTGATACATGCTTTTGCTTCCATCGGGCGCCCGTGACGACGAGGACGGGAGGAATAAGGATATCCTGCGCACCTGAAAATTGCCAATAACCCGGGCCACGGAATTGTGATTCAACCATCGATAATGATGATGACAGGTGCATTTGTATTGGTGTGTAGGCAATTTGTGGCGGCTCCGGGAGCGGCAGCACCGGCAATATTCCCGGCAAACCCTCCCGTTTGCCATTAGTCGCTGACGAGAAAATATTCATTTCCATCCATCACGTGCCCGGGACGCGAGTGTTGCGAACGGCGTGCGTCCTCCGCGTCGGAACCAATCGTGAAATCCCATTAGCATCAATCATGCTCGCCGTTGCCGTAGCGAGGAAGGATACGGGGCCCAATGATAGGACGAACGGTGCGCACGCCGCTCGCACGCTGTCGATGAATTTCATTTGAAGTGAACTTAAATGTGTTCCCGGTCAGATAGCTGATAGCCAGGGACGAGTGCAGCACAGTAGGCAAACTGGGGGTTTAACTAAATATATTAAGCCTCGGGGTGGGAGCATCATTATGCTCCGAGGTTTAAGGCTACACTCGGAAACGCACTGCGCGTGCGTATGATTCAGAATAAAATTGATTCATAATGCGTGGCATAAGGTTTTTCAACAGAATATACGCTGTGCACTTCATATTCTGTTTCATTTTCGAGCGTGCAGTACCAGTAGAAAACTATTCATACGATTTTAATACGATTCAAACAAAATTTATCATAAAACTATTGAAATCCTCAAGAAAATATGTTTCAAAATAACCCATAATCGAAGAAAGTCTGCAACTTTAGCAAATGACGCTATTTTTTGCCAACACAGCCAGAATTTAACATGTTTTTTCATGGATTTTTATGGATGATTGCTTCAGCCAACGTTGCACCAGACGCATAACTTAAACGAATATTCAAATTCGTCCAGTTATTTTTTCCTGCTATTTGAAATGGGTTTCAATTATTATAGGAGAAGCCACGATAAAACGCCCAGCGCTTCTTTACGATAAAAATTGACCAAAACCTACGCAATGTGATAAGTAAGAAACAAAAAGTACACTATGGTATAATAATGAATTTATAATGCAGGGAATAATATAATATAAAAAATTATGTCTACGATACCAACGTTCCAATTACAGCAGTTCAATTTTAGACATCAACTAAAAAACGTTACAAAAAAAACCAATTCAATTCAATTTTCAAATTATACCTTATTAATACATAATTAGAATTATGTTTGAATAATAATGTAAACAAAACTTTATAGACAAAAAGACAAAGCTATAAACAAGATAATGTGAATATAATTCACATTCAAAGCAATCATTTACACCAGTTTCTTTGTGTATAACTCATTAGTTAAAAGATTATTAAAGTGCGATACAATAATCGGTAATTATGGACAAATGGAACAAATATTACTTTTGATTCTCTCGTTTTCTTAACTCAGATGCTGCTAGCACGGCAAGAAAAAAAAACAATATTTATAGGAATCGAAGCTAATTGAAAACACTCCCGACGGATTTCTGTCCTTAAACAATTTCACACACCGTGGAGTAACGAGCCGCAAGAACGAACGCCATTCGAACCGCTTACGCCAGTCCATAATGGTGCAATTGAAATTCATACTTTTACTGCACGGGTAGAGGCGCGCCGAGGTTCATGCATAACTCATTGAATCATAAAATAAAGGAAGTTTAGCCCTCACCCCACGCCACGAGCGCCAGTGGATCGTTGTTGCTGAACGTGTCGGCGTTCAAAGGAAGTAGAATCGATCAGAATATCAATTGCAGTGCAACGAGTGCTCGGTTGCTTGATAAAACCCTCCGACTGCTCGTTTTCCGATGCGCATAACACCCTGGCAAGATGTGGCCATCGTGTGTCTTTTAATGGGAATATGCTAATAATCGTTCTCACCCATTGACGCTGCGGCGGCACACACGCTGCGCTCGGTACGGCGGGCAACGGAAACCGATCGCATGCACGCCGGAGACTAACACGCCAGCATTGTGTTTATCTTAGCACGGCTAATTGAAATACTTCCGGCATAGTTTGCGGTGGCTTCTGAGGCTCGTGATTGGATAATGGGTTCAAGTGAAGCTGTTCACCTTTTGCGGATCGGTAGCACCGTTAAGATTGCGGAGAACGGTACTTGGAAGCGACGCTTGGACGCAGCGCTTGGAAGATAAACCGACTGGTGCTTGTAATAAATTCGGTATTGCTCCTTTGGTGATGCAGCTTAGACTTATGCAGCAGTTTAAAGCTATATGTGAAGCTATACGTAAAGCGACTGTAGCACGTTCAAACCACGAGACTAACGAATATCGAGATATGATATGAAGTTTGTTGAGCTCTTGCGATAATCTTTTGTCTTAGTTAAACTTGTCTAAGCACTATTGGCAGCAGAGTTTTACATTACGTCTGTCTTCGTTAGCTACGAAAGTTCTTGTTGAAGGTTGTCGAATACAGTGAAAGAATCGTCCCCAGTGTTAAAGTGGTGTAGTGGTCGATGCTCACATGACAGAACTGATATCAAAACCCCATCCGACTATGATGGTGAGATCCTTACCATCTATATTACAAATGTAAACAGCTTATCACAAAAAAGAAGCAGATATGCAGAAATGTGGACGATTATATCATGGTCAGAGTAATTTTGACAGCTATGTAGCCACTCTCAAAAAGGAAACCGACTATATAAACATTGCCACCATGGCAACTATTGTTTCATCTAGACATCACAAGATTTCTGAACGAATCGCTCCAATTAAATAAAACAACAAATAAACAAATACGTGTTTGAAAACTTATCTGATAGCTTCAAAGCAAGACTAACATTAAGACTATAAATAAGACACGTTATCTGAGACTTTAAGTTTATTGTGGAATTTCCAAAATCCATTATAAATATCAAACCATCGGATCGTGATATATTTCGAATAACTTTTTAATGTGCATGCACTTTGTGTTGA
>KZ072522.1:63479-75234 GCA_002091845.1 Anopheles cracens
CAGCTTCAATGAGAGTGCAGTGCCGAAGTGAAGTACGGCAACCCCATGCAGAGGGAGTTTAAAAATGTAAAATTAACACCATTCTGCAAGCTTGTGATAGAGTTACTATTCAAACAATTTTGAAAAAGCACAAATGTATGAAGCTGTCGGAAATTGTAAACAGCATACCGCATACATTTCACAAAAACACATTTCAGCTACATAGGTGCATTGATCACTGAGAGTTACAGCTCTCGAAACATTTGCAACAGAAACATGAGCACGTATATAATCGATTCCACCGTTCAGCTTTTGTCTGTTTCGTGTTTTTCCTTGAAGTACCTTTTTATGCAAATTGCCCGCTGTGCTCATAATTCGAACCGTTCCCTCGGTTGGCAACATTCTGCGAATTGCGGTACGCAGTTCAAACACCATATTTTGATGTCATTCGATCGTTTAGCCAATTTCGGAGATTGAATCTACGATCCGTGCATTCCGATAACCTGCGTGAAGCGAAACCCACCTGCAATGGTTCGAACGGATGAGAAAGCACGCCCCATACGTCGTATGTTGCAGTATTGTAATGTATGGTAAATTATATATATATTTATTTTTCTTTGCTCCTACATCATCATTCCGCTTGCACTGCATTCTGCTGTTCTGCATAATGACAAACCTTATCGACGTATTATATCTGCAATAAGCATATGAATCTTGCGAGAGCTTTATTTATTTATTTACTCTTAAGCAAGGCGGTCAACGGTCTTCTGAAGCTTGCTTGGAAACCTGTACCAATTCTGTCATATCCATCAATGCTACAGTCTTGCTCTTTTGTAGGATTTCTTACATACGATAATGGATCAGGTTGCCTGCGAGAGGTCTGTCAATATTCGCCATCGGGGATGAACGTAATAGTGAGAACCATTATGGGCACCTCATTTTGCCAATTAATCCTCTCTCTGGCTTTAACCCTCAACATGAGGGCATCCGTGTAAGCGTTAAACGTACATATCAAACAATGGGCTCTAGTTTTGAAAAATGTTTTCTGAAAAGCCGTCTCTGCTTGACAGCCTTCAAGGATTTAAATTACTTCAGCAGCAGTGCTGAAAATATGGTGGCAAGTTTCGCAATATAGACAGAACAGCTCCCATGTCCGAGTATTCCTGGAACTGAAACCAGGAATACTTCGGGCGTGGAGTTAAAAACATTTTTGCTGTATAAATATTTTCATTCACATTCAATATTCCATAATAATTTTTCGTTTATTCATATTGAAATTACTTTTATTGCATCGTATTTTATGGCAGAGATTCTATTGGTCATTGAGGCGTCGTGTTCGGAAAAAAATATGACTATAATTTGCTCGGAACGCAGCAGCTTTTTCCATTTAATTTAATTAAAATATTAACTTTCAGAGAGAACAGAAACATTTTGGTGAAATCATACTTGCAAATACGCATGTAACTAAGTACAGATTTCGCACCACCGATTGTTACCTACAAACAATTAAGAACTGAAATGGCGGCATCCAAAAAGGAACAATTTGAAGAACATGCCACCGCCCGCAGCGGTCCGGTGGGCAAATATCCGCTGGAAACGATCTCCTTGGCAGCGGAACACGATCGGTCCATTGGCACGGGAAGGATTTAATTGAATAAAATTTCTCCATAATTAGCAGCATACCAATCTCCCCGTTCTGACCACCGCGAAACGTGGGCAAAGATTTTTATCCATTATCTCCGTTCCTTCATCGAGCTTGGCCCGATAGTCGCACAAAGTTTCGAAGCACCGCTTCAAACCCGTTCTTCCTTTCTACAGCTATTGGAAGCGTCTTGCGGAGAAAATTTCTTTTTTCCGTTTTTTTTTCTCTTCCAAACGATGCCATTGAGCGGGATAAAAATCTATTGCCAACTGCTACGGACAACTCCATTACACATGCCACAGGAACGTGACACGCCCGCGTCGATTGCGTTTGTGTGTGTGCGTGTAATCCCCGGTGTGGCAACGGCAACGCAATGACACGGACGGTAATGAATGTTTTAATACGTTTAATGGGTAAAATTTATCGACTGGAATGGTGGCGAAATCGCACCCAAACGAGGCGCTGGGTAATGGCGGATCATTTTGAAGCGTCACATCGGCGGATTGATTGTTTTGGCGCTTTCGAGCGTGTGTGCCGGCAGAAGCCACCAACACCGGAAATGGTTTAATTGCGTAGTGCGTTGTCACAGAAAAGTGTGCTTTTACGAAAAAGATTTGCATTCCGTATGTGAGTACTCTAATACCAGTTAGAAAAAGGTACGAGAACTCATTCCAAACGTCTGCCGTCATCCACGACTTCCTGCTGCTAACGTACTGTGTGGTATCTACTGCGACAAGATACACGCTTTAAAGCGCGCTGGCGTTGACGAGCTACAAAGTGAGTTGTGAAGAATCCACCGTTCGAAGCCTCTTCACATTCACAGCATGGAACGCAGCCGGACGGAAAAGCTGCTTATGTTAGCTGAAGTGAGTGTTTAAAGACGAAACACATTCATCGCTGGGAAAGCTATCTCCTGTACAGCTAAGAAGATATCAATTACAGGTCTAACATTCAAATGCGATTGTCAGCGACATAAAACAAATTTCGAAAAAGGTATGTTGCGTGGAGCTGTGGAAAAGCCGGCATCGTAGGTGAGAAAGAAAGCCTCTGTCGGAAGACCGTGGGTTGTCTATTAATAATGCACAGTGCAATCCTATTACATTCCGTTCGGGCTTTGTAAATGTCGCTGTTTGCTTCGAATGTTGCAAGCTATTACGAAGTACTATCATACATACTTTATTTCAACTTCAAGTACGTGAAATATCTGACAAAACAATATTTCGAAAAAACGATCCTCCTCCTTCTTCAAGTACAGCTCGATTGAAATAATGACTACAGCAGTAAAATGTCTTCCCGCACGCTTGGGCGATGCAGCCGAGTGCTTGAACGTGAGCCGTGATTCAAATGGTTTCACATTTCAGTGCTTTCTGCTGCACTCTCCGTACTATCCGTACTGTCGA
Source organism: Anopheles cracens (assembly GCA_002091845.1). Taxonomy (NCBI): domain Eukaryota; kingdom Metazoa; phylum Arthropoda; class Insecta; order Diptera; family Culicidae; genus Anopheles; species Anopheles cracens. Next base: position 66,501 of record KZ072522.1, read on the forward strand.
GTGTGTTCTTGTGAAGCACGTGTAGGCGATAAGATGATCCATTAGATTCGTGAAACAAAAACTGGGAAACCTTGAGAAACTGCGAGCGATGACGACAATCCGTTTTCCGGAGAAGTTGAAAAGACACTTAACAGTCCTTTATTCGGAGAAAGTGAACGAAAGTTCGCAGTTGCGAGAAGTGCTGAAATGAGGATGTACGCAAGAAGTTTTTTCCGTGTTTAATTGATTTAAAATGCTCGAAATCAATTCCAAATGTCACAACTGTGAATACGTTACGGTCTGTTGCCCCTTCCCGTGTATTGGTGCAAAGAAATCACAATAAACTGTCAACGCCATTAGCTTGTCCCCGCAAATTACGCCCGCAATCACGTCTACATCGCCCGTCGATCGCTTGATTGGGCTATTTTGAGCCGGTTTAACACATTCCCTCGGCCAGCGTCGTGATCGATTACCACCGTTCGATTAGAAGCGGTGTATCGATGACGATGACCCACCTTTTTTTCGTTCACCCCAGGTTTCCACCTTAACGCTGGCCGCGCTGTTCTCGATAAGAAGTTTCTTCGCACTAAACGCTTCATCTTGCTTTGCCCGGCTTTATCCGTTTCATCCTTTCCACATTGCGGGGTCGCAGTTCCACACTCCTCCTCGCACACCCACACTCACACAATAGCGCCATCAAACCAAATCATCACGCAGAGCGGAAAAACAATAAATTATTCGGTCCAATTTCATCAATCCTCCCTTGATTGACAGGGTGGAAACGGAAGCGCTACGAACCGCGCCGGGATGTGAGAGGGAAATGGAAGAGGAAAAAAACACGTCAAAAAAAAAACATATGCCGAAACAGGGACAGAATTCGGACAAGAATTCGCTCCCGGTGGCCCTTTGCTGCACGACACCGGGCCAGCCCGTGTAAGGTTATGGAGGCCTTCGTTAAATTTTCTCAATTCATCATTCGACCGCATCGGCCTGTAACTGCCAGGCCGGTCGAGCTGGCGAAAACAACATACACGGCGCGATGGTCCAGTGATCCGTGACGACAGCGAACAGATGAAATACATTAGCTAATTTCGTACTTGACATAACACCTTGAAGTTTTAATTTGAATTTTATTTAACTATTATTTTAATTTGTCACTAGATTCCCTTATAAACCTTACAAAAACACTTTAGCCAGTTGTTGTAATAATAAAAATGTACTGCCTTCATAATTTAGTAAATAAAAATGCAAGCATTACACTCAAATTTACGTTCAACGATATCGTTTTTCTAAATTCCGTTGTATTTTTTACATTATTTATCAAAGCTCGATAATACAATAAACGAACGAGAACTAAGCTTCAAACCGTAATTCCTACTGAAAGCGCTCCAGCTTCCTTCGACAAATAACCTCCGAGAGGAAAGCCCCCATTCGTACGTACCGGGCAAGATGCAATCCCCGCCTTTAACGTAACCCGGCGCTGCCTGTTACACGCACGCCGATTGAATTTTCTTCCGCCGAAGCATTAGTTTAATACGCCTTGGGAGCACTTTTGTAAGATGCGCATCGATCGATGTATCATCGTCATATCATCTCTGTCCGCCCGAGGCATGATGGATGTTAATGGGATATCATGGTTCACGAGGGACGATAATGCTTTCTGTCAGACACGACTGTGCACGAGCCGGCCTGCCCCGTACACAGCTCGTGTGCAGGTGTGTGCGCGGTGGAGTACCGAAAAATGAATATTCACCTGTCAGCCGCACATGCGGGCGGGGCCCGGTTGCTATGGTAGCAGTTTAAAGGAAACCGTACCGCACGGCCGGGTGCGGCAAAGCGTACAGCGGCAGAACAGTGCGCGGAGTGAGTAAGAAAAAAGGTGATGTTTGATTTTTGTTGGCATTTTTCGTTTGTATCGGAGGAATAATTTGAATAGTAAGTAAATATGGTAATTTACACAGCAACAACAGTTGATGTCTTTCGTGAGGGAGGCAAAAACAAGAAGGAAAACACTCCTGTTTAAACTTGTACCCCGTCCCGGAAGAATACGACACAGTGTTAAAGATGCTGCAACACTGTGTGCCACATTTTTTATACTTCCGCACTTCTTGAAGCATTGAACCGTTCCCACCGCGCGCGCGTGTGTGTGTGTGTTGTGTGTTACGCAGCGCCCAATCTTGAGATAATCGGCGAGCTGTGTTTTATGGGTGCTTAAGACGGCAACCGTCTTCGATTTGTTTCGCTGCCTGAAGCAGAACGCACCGAACACCGGAAAGCTTTCTTCCTTTTTTTTCGCTGACATAAAATACAAACACAAAACCCGCCCTAAAACAAGCGAAACACGCCGGGTCGGTCGGTCGGTCGGGTGTGGTGTATCGGTATTGATTCACCAGCGTCGCTGCATTCCGGCCGGGGTTGCTGGCGAAAGGAGTAAGATTTATACGCGTAAATAGCGGAAGCTATACAGCAAATCCGTGCCAAAAATGGGACTTGTTCACTTGGTGGCCCTAAGTTTGCCCTAAAGGATGCGCGCGCGTTTCGTGATACCGATCGACAGAGGTTTCGATGGGGACGATAGGTAAAGGAGCCGAGCGGTGAACGTGGTACCTGGGAGCTAGCGAGTTCATCAGCTCACATCGACGCTTTGTACGAACGTTAAGCATTTAACAGCAAAACAGAGCCATTTTCATCCATTCTCCAACGGTTTCTTCAAACTGAAATGTTGTTTCTTGAAGAGCGCACACGCAATCATTAAATCGTTTCATTCATTTTTTCCACGTTTATTATGAGAAATTCAAAGGACCATTTTGTCATTTGAAGTTTTCAATCTGGCACGCTAAACGAACAAAGGAACCCATAAAGAATGCTTGAAATGACTTTAAAATTGGGTTGAAACGAGACCGTTAAAGAATGGATGAAAACTGCTGTAAGTTATTAAAAAAAGACTTCAATCGAAATTTGAAGTGATTTTCCAAACTTGAGTACAACACCTTGAAAATCTCATCATGTTAGTCAATTATTCTTTCTTAGCACCATTTTGTACATTTGATTTTAAGCTAGATTGAAACCAAGATCGAACATATTTCAAACACACAGCAGCTATAATTTCACCTGTTCGTTAACTAATGTTATCAAGTTAACACAGCGCAAGCATCAAACTTTTCGCCCAACATTGCCATTTCTACGATCGCTTCTTAAAACTAATGGTTATACTAATTATAGAACTTCACTGCCAGTAAACGGGCACCGCCAGCATTGACTGACTTTAAGCTGAGTTGATACCCTTGAGTCACTCGCCGTCTGTCGAGTGAAGTGGAAAGAATCTCAAGCATTTTTGATCGAACCAGCAGCAGACTTTATTGGAAAATGAAAGATAAAACTGTGTGTGGCTGAGCGATAAGCGACACGGGGCGAATAAAAACGGGCGTACGTGGCAGCATCGCTTTGCGCTCCGCCGATAGCGGGCGTGTGGAGTGGAGCCGAGGAAAAAATCACTTCGGTCAAAAGGATGACAAACGTTCGGCGAAAGAGAGCTGTGCAAACGATGGCACACCAGCAGGACCCATCCGACGGTCTGTTCTAAAATGGTGTTGATTTAATGCACGTTTCGCCGGAACGCCCGGCGGTTCGGTTGGCAGACTGGGGGCGCACACGTCCGCGATGCAGTAGCGGGCTTTGTGTGTGTATGTGTGTTTGTGTGACGTGGTGGGTGGGCAAAAAATTCACCGAGAAGACATTTCGACGCAATCACCTTTGCTATTGTGCCCGGTTCGAAACGGAAGTGTCACCCGTGGGGGTCGTTGTTGGCTGACGGATCGCTCGCTGTATTAGGATAGGAAGCTGTCTGCTAGTCGAATGTGGTTCGATACGTGTTATTATGTGAAATTGGGAACCATTGAAGGAGGAATTTATACTCTTTTTGCGTAGAAATCTAGCTACGACTAGCTTTAAGTTTCTCTGGTGCTTGTACATGTATGGTCAATATTACTGCTCGAAGTCGAATTAGTAATGAACTAAGGAGTTCCAATTTAGAACTCCAGATTGTTCATAGCATAGCTAGAACCAGATTGTTCTTTTTAATCTGGAATTGAAATCACCGTAAATACAAATTTCCTAGGAATTCCTTTCCAAATATCTTATCGAAACTTAAAAAGGACTAGAGTAATTAAAATAATGCTTTTTCCGTTCAAATTTTCAGGAAAATTATGAACTTAGTTCAAAACCTAACCAAAACCTTCCCGACAACAGATGGCGCCACTGAATCGAAGCTATATTTTTTCTATGGCTGCTGTGATTCCACAATGCTTCCACATTGCAATATGCTTTGAAAATAGTATTTCTTTTCGTCAAAGTTGGTAGATACATATGCAGAAAAATGCTTCAGAAAATACGTTATTTATAAATTAAATTTGATCTGGGCAAAGCAAAGCCTTGGGAGTATTATTTCACGTTCATTATTCACACAACATCGCATGACTACCACTGTGCGCTTCGGAAACATTCGGATTCACACTGTTCGCGTTTCTTCCAATGCCTCACGGTAAATACAAGATAAATACAACGTTCGTGTCGTCCGTCCCAACAGCCACCGGAACAACACCAGCCCCAGCTTATTATGCCGACACGTTTGCCGCGTCACAATATGACTTCCATGTCACAGCGAGCAGACAAGGAATTAAATCTTATTATCTCCAAAATTCATTTCTCTTCCTGCGCGCGCTGTCAGGCACGCCGTGGGAATCACTGTTCAAACACCTCACGCCGCCTGCACAGCGCTGCCATTTATTGTTGCTTCCCAACCATAAAACAGGTGTTCAGTTCGTACACATGTTTATTTATGAATGAAAACTGCCGCCCCGCGTAGGCGTGTTCTTTTGCCTGGTTTCGCTGTCGAGTACGTTGTACAAAGCGTCGGCAAACGAACTCGGGGTGGTAAATTCGACAACTGCGCCGGTACTGTCGCTGAGATTGACGGAATACTCGAATGGTTAAAAGTTTTCCCCTATCAAGTTTGTGATGCCGGCAAAGCGGTATAAAAACGGCCCAAGATGAGAGCGTTTGCCTACGTATTACATTATGCATGCACAGGTGTACAGCAAACATGTTCTTCGACCGTGAAACAAATCGAGTTACAGGAACCACCCTGGAACCAACAGCCGAAAAAAAAGAGTTTCAAACCCCCCCGGCTTACGAAACGCTAACGAAATATTATTAGCTCCTATACGGACCGTAATGGGGTGCCGTTAGTCATGGAGTCAATATTCATGACCATCATCACGCTGATGATGCTGATAACGAAACGTACGGAATGGAACATGTTACCACATGACAAATGTACACGCAGTTAACAGCAGGACATCGGAAAAGGGCACCGAATGTCAATGCGCACCGAATCCTATAATGCCGGCACACTTCCGGCCACGGCCGTTGACACTCCCGGGCCGGCCGGGCTTGGGGCAGGCACCCATAAATTAGATGGTGAAAGTTTTCCCGGCCCAATAAGGTCCCCGTATGAGCGGAGCGGGTGGGCATAAATTTGACCAGCGCTAGCTAACTTTGCCGAACTCGTTAATGTGCCGGAGTAACGCGGTTTGCAGTACACAATCGTCTCGAAAAACCGTTTGCAAAACCACCATTATCGCCTGTGAATTGCCGGCGACTGTAACCGGCGGCCCCTTGGTGAGGACAAACGGGGAACCCCGTGGAAGAACGGTGGCCCCGTTTAGTGATAAATCAAAAAGTTTTTATCCTCCGGCTGCTTTAAATGGTGCATGCTTTTATGGTGTGCGTGTGCGTGTATGTGTGTGCGGAAGTAGATGGCGGCCATGGCGGCGGTTCCTCCCGAAACGGTTTCACTTTGTGTCTCACTTCAGATTATTGCTTGATCCGAAGGAGAAGTTGCCGCACGGATTGGGTTTCTTCACATTAAACTCGAGGCGGGCGACACGGGCAGAAAGTAATCAAATTTTGATACTAGCTTAGACACCGTTTATTCACTGTTTAAAGGGACAAAATGACTTCCCTTTCTCGCTCGTTTTTTCCACAATATCTGGAACATAATTTATGAAAATCGCTCCTTTATTTATCTACATCGTCCTCCACGTGCCCTGCCCCGAGATAAGTACGAGATTTTGAACAATTGAATGCACCACTCATTCAATTACGACGCCTGTCTGTGCCACAACCATGCCCGATTTTATAGCCCCAAACCCACAGCCGAACGGTAGAGGACCCTCGAATACATTTACAGCCGGAATTGATAGCGGTGCGGTGCTGGCAAAGTTTTCACTTTCACAAACAAAGTGAGTAGACGTGAGAGATAGAAAAAAAAACGCGCGCGCATCCTTTAGGGCAAACTTAGGGCCACCAAGTGAACAAGTCCCATTTTTGGCACGGATTTGCTGTATAGCTTCCGCTATTTACGCGTATAAATCTTACTCCTTTCGCCAGCAACCCCGGCCGGAATGCAGCGACGCTGGTGAATCAATACCGATACACCACACCCGACCGACCGACCGACCCGGCGTGTTTCGCTTGTTTTAGGGCGGGTTTTGTGTTTGTATTTTATGTCAGCGAAAAAAAAGGAAGAAAGCTTTCCGGTGTTCGGTGCGTTCTGCTTCAGGCAGCGAAACAAATCGAAGACGGTTGCCGTCTTAAGCACCCATAAAACACAGCTCGCCGATTATCTCAAGATCGGGCGCTGCATAACACACAACACACACACGCGCGCGGTGGGAACGGTTCAATGCTTCAAGAAGTGTGGAAATATGAAAAAAATGTGGCACACAGTGTTGCAGCATCTTTAACACTGTGTCGTCTTCTTCCGGGAGGGGGTACAAGTTTAAACGGGAGTGTTTTACTACTTGTTTTTTTTGCCTCCCTCACGAAAGACATCAACTGTTGTTGCTGTGTAAATTACCATATTTACTTACTATTCAAATTATTTCCTCCGATACAAACAAAAAATGCCAACAAAAATCAAACGTCACCTTTTTTCTTACTCACTCCGCGCACTGTTCTGCCGCTGTACGCTTTGCCCCACCCGGTCGTGCGGTACGGTTTCCTTTAAACTGCTACCATAGCAACCGGGCCCCGCCCGCATGTGCGGCTGACAGGTGAATATTCATTTTTCGGTACTCCACCGCGCACACACCTGCACACGAGCTGTGTACGGGGCAGGCCGGCTCGTGCACAGTCGTGTCTGACAGAAAGCATTATCGTCCCTCGTGAACCATGATATCCCATTAACATCCATCATGCCTCGGGCGGACAGAGATGATATGACGATGATACATCGATCGATGCGCATCTTACAAAAGTGCTCCCAAGGCGTATTAAACTAATGCTTCGGCGGAAGAAAATTCAATCGGCGTGCGTGTAACAGGCAGCGCCGGGTTACGTTAAAGGCGGGGATTGCATCTTGCCCGGTACGTACGAATGGGGGCTTTCCTCTCGGAGGTTATTTGTCGAAGGAAGCTGGAGCGCTTTCAGTAGGAATTACGGTTTGAAGCTTAGTTCTCGTTCGTTTATTGTATTATCGAGCTTTGATAAATAATGTAAAAAATACAACGGAATTTAGAAAAACGATATCGTTGAACGTAAATTTGAGTGTAATGCTTGCATTTTTATTTACTAAATTATGAAGGCAGTACATTTTTATTATTACAACAACTGGCTAAAGTGTTTTTGTAAGGTTTATAAGGGAATCTAGTGACAAATTAAAATAATAGTTAAATAAAATTCAAATTAAAACTTCAAGGTGCATGTCACTTTGTATTGCCTGCTAACAGCGCATTCTTTCCATTGAATTCTATGTTGTAGGACAAGTTAAGCTACCAGAATCACGGAAAATAAACAGACATCATCAATCAATCATCAATAAACAGTACATCATTATATTTGTGCCTTAATACTGTCGTCGTTAAATCTTGCAGAAAGCACGGGTTCAATGCGCAGCTGTGGTGGTTTAAGGCTATCATTTGCTCCTGTCAATTGATCAAAAATAATTGAAAAATCATCGAAGAATCTCCATGCCTTGATTCAGGTATCAAATCATGTTCAATCAATAACTGACTAAATACAATTTGATGCATTAAAATATTTTTTATTTATTATGAATTCAAACACAGCAAACAAACATTTGAAAAGGCGTTTCTTACTACGAGCAGAAAAAACACGGAACACTTATTCGTTCACCAAATACGTTAGAAAGTCGCTAGTAATCGAAGATTTCAATTCTACATTAATACTCAATACTCATTTCAAACTCATGACACTAATTATGATTGAATAAAAATCATCGTTCTTATACTTTTCGTTCAACTTACTCACTGCGATTGGAATGAAGATCGATATAGTTTATTACTGTTCAACAACTTTCCCCGTTCGCGAAGGAAAAGTCGCACACCGATCGCATCCTTCTTCGAGCCGGGTTTACCCACCCCAACAACAGCCAGCGCAAGGTATCGCCCATTGAATTGCTGTAACGGCACTCGGCACCAGCATAATACGTTAAGACCATTAGTTTAATTTCCACCTCACCCACAACCCCACCCCGGTACCGGTGCGCCGGTAAACGGAAGGATCAGAAAAAATCATCCATAAGAGCGAACGAAGCTTAGTGTTGGTCGTTGGAACAAAGCGGCACGCTTATGGCCTAGCGGTGGGCATTCCGGTGCTCCTATCGGTCGTTTCCGAGAAGTATGCAAATAAACGTACTCAGAGCTTGCCGGCTCTTATCCTGCTGCTAAGGCTC
>KZ072522.1:83834-99120 GCA_002091845.1 Anopheles cracens
TAAAAGAACGTTAGTAAATTAGAAATTAAATCGTCTGTTCCAATCTATGCTTTATATGCATATACCTAAGAAATGTGTTAAGTTTTTATTTCATTCTTGCTCAATACTTTCGGTGGTGATCTTATAATAGAAAACCTTGCATGTCGTTCTATCGCAACTACGATGGATCTTCCAAATCTTATCAAAATTGATGAAAACACGTTTGTTTCTGTTTTGGCAAAAAATCTCTGCTCGTATCCAGAAGCAATATTGCACCGTCCATCTTAACGTCACTAATTTTACTAATTTTACGAACGATCACTAATTTTTACCCTTTGAAATCTTCAACCAATTTCTGTCAAAAGACGTGCTTTACTAAGCTTTACTAAGCCGGAGACGACATGTAGGTCGTCAAACATCCACTTCGTTAAGATGAAAAAGGAACGAAGGTAAAGTAAATGATCGTGAGAAGAATAGAATAAAAAGATATTTTCTATGTATGTTAAAAGTTCAAACAATCCTAGCTGACATGCAAATGACCGCTTGACATTATGTTTCTCATCAAGCTGCTCCCATACCAGCCAACGTAATATATGCAACTGAAACCAGAATATCTTTACTTCTTCTCTCTTACTTGATGTGCTATTCCGTTTTCGAGTTTCATCGTATGGCATAATGCAGATTAATGGATGCAGATTTTTGTTTTTCGTTCTACCCCGTGAAACTTGCACTCCATGCCCACCAGGAACCGACCGACACATCACCATCCTAACACTCACCCATTGTGACATTGCGTGTCTGTAACAACGTCAAAAAGCACTCACAGAGCGCTACATCTCATCTGGACGGTGACTTGTGTGGCTTACGAATGGTCCCCGTGTGCGATCTTGTCCAGCTCGAAAGTTTTGGTGCGGTGCGGCCAGAGCCTTATAATTATTCGAAACATATTTCCTCATGGCCACGGCGCTGACGCTGTGCGTTGACCGAGCGGGAGACGAAATTTGTAACGAAATCCGCCTACTATGCATTTTTAATGTTCGATCCTGCGAGGCGTTTTCGGGGGGCGTTTTCTAAACGCAATAAAACGAAGAGGCAAAGTTGCGATAAACTTCGTAATGGAAGTGAGGGGCGCGAAACAAAAAAAAACTTTTACCTTTCCACAAACTTTGCCAACGGCGGTTCCTAATAGAAAATTTCTCCCCCTCAGCGCGCCTCCGATCGATTTCTATCCAATTTCGTTTTGCATCGGTGCGTTTGAAGTGAGGCGAACATTCTGCTCGGATGAGGTCGAGTGATATAAATCTAAAAATAAATTTAACTGACTAGTCGATGTTGAAAAAATTGAAAAAAGTCTATTTGAAATGATTTTAATTCAATCTAGCCAAGTATCTATGCATATATCAAAATAGCTTAACATATTTATGTATAAAAAAAGGAATGAACCAATATCTGGCATGGTCGCATTCACTTGTATTACTTCTACATCATATAATTAGTTTATATAACTCAACACTACGTGCTGAGATTTTTGTGCGTCTAATCACTTGAGCCGTGCTTTCCGCCACAATTACGAAGCTTATTCTGATGAAGATTTATGCATGAGTTTTTCCTCCGCGTTCCCGTGCATCACCGCTTCACTCCGCGCACCTGCAGCCACACCGCGTAATCGAATGTGTTGGGAAGTTATTTATTACCTTTGTTGCCTCTTCAACACTTAGATGATGATTATATTCCGTTCCGCCATCGGCACGAGATTTCACTGCCAGCTCCCGGTGAGCAGGGCGTGAAAGCAATTAATCCATCGCCTACAGTTTTTGCCCTACACTTGAATTATGCTGCAACAACCGTCGAGCAGCCGGCGCTACCATCCGGGCAGTGTTTCTTCAGCAGCGCCAAGCTCGTCGTCCATCTGCCGCTTCAGCGCCAAAGTTGCTCCCGTATCTGGGGTTTGCGGCAGCCTACGCTGCAAGACGTAGCCATGATATGAAATCAAAGTGTTTTGTAACTTTTCGTTCCCTTTGCCTGCCTCAATCATTTGTCAACCTGATTACTGATTTTGTTTGCCAAACTTATTGATGGTTGAGAAACATGTTTTAGACAGTCGTACTAACCAATAGAGTAGTTTGTATGCTGCTAATTACTATTTATTCTTGGAAAACATGTTTTGCTCACAACGCAAGCCTATTTGAAAACACCAAACTAACTAAATATTATTATAATATTATTTAGTACCTAACCCGACTGTTGATATCTTTTCTGGGTTTCGTGCAGTTTGAGTTCATAAAACGCTTTGGACTGTGTATCGGCTGGATGATAAAGTTTGCAAACACACGAAGGATAAGTTTACTCTATTTGCTTTATTGCTTTCGAGAACTACACGGAGTCATAGGAGTGTAAGGGTTAGACATTCGAGGAAATGTTTTAAACTAATGTTTAGCAGGCAAGCTATCGAAAAAGACTACAACTGCAAGATTCGTGGCAAAATATTAACAAAAACTATAGGTTTCAAACCAATCAAGCTTGATATGGATCTGTTGGAAAGCAGTTTGACAATTAAAGTACCCGACGTAGCATAGGCTCGGTGGTGTAGTGGTAGAGATGTCGGTTTTCATGCGATGGGATTGGGACCAAAATCTCACTTGGACCGCTCCAAGTAAGAAGCAACTATCGGAGCAGGCTTATGATTACGACCTTTGAATGCAGAAGAAGAAGCATGGTAGTTCAGCAATATCCCTACAACGAAAGCGTTTGGCTCGTGCCACAGCACAAATTGCAATATAAGTCTTTTCAGTACCCTCGTCCTAGGTTTCGCACAATCTCATCTTAAAGAGCGAATTTTGTGTTCAAGACCTCACACATTACGCCGCATATCCGTCAGCGTTCCTCTTGGCACATCAATTCAATTCAATTAGACAGATAAAATGGAGGAAATGTAAATTTGCATATAGATAACGTGCTCACGTGCCAAAGGCCAGCGCTTTCCCCGCCGATTAAACGAGAAATTTGTGAGAAAACCTATTTTCATATCGTTTGCAATCAGGATCGGCCCGTGACAGTGTGTTCAATTGATGGTGCGATGTTTGGCGGTGTACGGCGCCAGATTTTCTATTACGCGCTGTAACGAATGGTGTGTCGTGTGCTGGATTATCTGCATGCATGCATGTCGCCGATGTTTCTGGTTACTTCCTCACCTTCACTGGGCGTTGCGGATGCTTTAAGTGCACCGTATACTTATTTTTACAATTTAACAATTTACAATTTTCAGCTGATGTTGAAAAATTGAAAAAATACTATTTGAAATTATTTCAATTAAATCTAGCCAAGTATCTATGCATATATCAAGCTTCCATACGGAGTGCACAAATACATCTTGAGTGTCTTTAAAGTAACCTAACTTTGGTGATGTTATTCCATTTCAACACATCAACCTACATACGACGATTGTTAAAGAATATCCCAAAATAAATACAATATCCCTAAGAACATATCTTGCATGCGGTGTTTCTTCTGTTATGGTATGGTATTGAATAACATAGCAAGAATAAATTCGATAAAAATTAGATAGAAACCTATGTTCCAATCCTTTTTTGGTGATTGATGGATAATGTGGAACTTCATTTCATTTTTTGTTCATTCTACTTTTTCTAAGTTGACCTCTACGTACAGCTTTATCGTGATTGATGAGGGGAGTTAGTTGTTCTTTTGTTCAATTTACAATTTTCAGCTGATGTTGAAAAATTGAAAAAATACTATTTGAAATTATTTCAATTAAATCTAGCCAAGTATCTATGCATATATCAAAATAGCTTAACATATGTATGTATACAAAAAGGCATGAACCAATATCTGGTATGGTCGCATTCACTTGTATTACATCTACATCATATAATTAGTTTATACAACTCAACACTACGTGCCGAGATTTTTGTGCGTCTAATCACTTGAGCCGTGCTTTCCGCCACAATTACGAAGCTTATTCTGATGAAGATTTATGCATGAGTTTTTCCTCCGCGTTCCCGTGCATCACCGCTTCACCCCGCACACCTGCAGCCACGCCGCGTAATCGAATGTGTTGGGAAGTTATTTATTACCTTTGTTGCCTCTTCAACACTTAGATGATGATTATATTCCGTTCCGCCATCGGCACGAGATTTCACTGCCAGCTCCCGGTGAGCAGGGCGTGAAAGCAATTAATCCATCGCCTACAGTTTTTGCCCTACACTTGAATTATGCTGCAACAACCGTCGAGCAGCCGGCGCTACCATCCGGGCAGTGTTTCTTCAGCAGCGCCAAGCTCGTCGTCCATCTGCCGCTTCAGCGCCAAAGTTGCTCCCGTATCTGGGGTTTGCGGCAGCCTACGGGCTGCTGTGTTTGATGGTTTAGATATCTTCTGTTCTGTTTTTGTACGGTGAAACTTCAAGGCTAGAAAGTTTGTGTTTAGTGAACAGTTGCAAATAAGGCACTGAGGGCAAATTATGTTTGTGAAAAGAAAGCTGTGTGTGTGTATGTTTGTGTAACCAGCTGCGATCAGAGGCGTTTGTGTCAAATGATGGCAATGTCAGATGGAAATGACAACATGCATGACAGCATCTGCATTTGACACACCTCGGAGTGTATTGGTATTAGTGTTAGTGAACCAAAGAACCAGTGACACAGTTGGATTGGAATATTGTCCTAGTAATTCTCGTATATGTTCAAATCATTATATATATCACATGTACATTTTTTTTTTCATTGATATCAATTCATTGCTAAAGCTAAAGGAAACAGTTGTCCTAGCAGTGGGAGAGCTATTTGCGTGAGCAAAGCACGGAGACGTGTTTCCACAGTGCCCACAAAGTGTGAGAGAGAGTTTTCCTATCGATGAAGAGTGTCTTCTCTGTTTATCTTACGCTGTCGGTCTATCTGTATCGCACTCGCACCCTCTCAGTGTGCTCCGTGATCCTTTCTCGAGCTATTCCCACCACGAGAGGGCGCTACCATTCAGCTCCTCATACAACTCACGATGGAATGTGACATTTTCACTGCTTTGCAAAGGAGAAAAACAATGTGTATTGGAATTTCTCACCTGTGCCACCGTTCAGTGAAATTTTATTTTTATTTTCTTGTGTCCAACTGGTGTAAAGTTCATGGAAAACACTTAAGGAGAAGAATGAGAATATAATGTATACGAATAATTTGTATCGATCGAAGTAAGCGTAGGATTATTGTTGAGTTCTTAGAATTTTATTGAAATGGACATAAAAATAATGTATCTCACTTTGATAACATCATCTAGCACTCAAAAACCCAGAACAACCTTTCTTTTTGATTTAAGAAGGAATGTAAAGGAACTAAGAAGCATGTACAAATGTGTGGAAACCAAACGTTTGTGTTTATGAGAGGAATCCATTCAACCAGTGTTCAAGGTTTAATTAACCCTTTAGAGAAAACAGAACAAGTAGTTCCCACCAATCCTCGTCTTTTTCCCAATAACACGTTAATGGCAGATTGAATTCAAGCATTAATTTAATATTTAAATGCGGCAGTACAACGACCTCCATGATGCGTTTCCCCTTTCCTTCATTTCCCGCCCCTCCCAGGTACCGTTTGATATTCATCGATCATTAATTCCGATCTACCGGAACTGACAACTGATTTATTCAACAAACGAAAACGCCACTCCCGATACCGCCTAATCCCTTGCCATTGGCGCCAACGGAGCATAACGTCCGGAAAACCATTCTCCTTCAACCGTTAAACGTTCCGCAAATCGCCACGCTTCCACCGGCTGGTCTACAACGGTGAGAACCTGTCGGGGGTCGGGATGGCGGAGACACGTAAGCTTACACTCATCCTCAGAATGAAAGTTAATGAGTTGTTGATAATGCTAGCAACCATAATCTTCGTTCGATCCATCATCTTTCGTCGACAAACAATCCGATCAATCATACATTCTTTGGAATTCTACCAATACTGCTCTATCGTGCTCTACTCTTGCGTTATGGTGGCGTTGAGGAGTCTCACTCAATTTGCGTTTAATCACGCAGAGCAAAACATAACGCTTCCAATTGTGCAGTACATTCACAATGTGATTAATTAAAGAGATTTTGCACGAAATGAGCCTTGATTCGTGATGAATATGCTCTACATTCAGCTCTGGAGGTAGAAGTAAGGTTAATGATTTCATATAAAACATTCGACGGAAAAGAGCCTTTATCACAGAATGCACACATCCCTTTTAAAAAGCTCAATTTCTTCAAAAGCTATGCTCATAGTGATCAGCATATAGAAAACATATCCATCTCTTTAAATTCATTTCACTTATTCACAATCGGTACGTAGAACGGTTGGGACCGGTATAAAAGCAGAAACAGTCGATCTATTCCACCTCGTTCAAAAAGATCTCCCAGGGTGTGACTGACCACAACACACTGCTTTCTCATGAGTGCAGTGCAGTTGAAACAAATGTTGAGAATAAAACACCGTCTCCATCACAACTGTACACACCCAACACCGGGCAGGTATCGTAAATATGCACCTCGAGTTGGAGTGTGAAATATGGCTGGGTCGTGTTTGCCTCGGTCCCGCGTCGTACTGGGCACGGCACCCGGATTCGGTTCGTGCCAACGGTGACACCCTTCGGCACCCGGCAAATCCCGCAAGGTAAAACAAATCATGTAGTGCCCGGTGTGTGACGACAGTAGGTGCTATTGTTTGCGATATAGGTGTCCGGAGGCGTTGTGGTCACGTCACCAGCACAACCAACACAACGGCAGCTCCCGTGGAACCTTTGATTCGAACCATTCATGACTTTTGCATCCCACAGCGCTTCGTGTCGACACAGAATAAATAATCTTCCCGGCTGTATGTTTAGATGTGCACCATTTCGTATACGAAAAGAGGAAACGTATAGCAAAAAGGGTTTTAATGGAATTTCAGCAATTTATGAAACCACTAAATCATAAACAAGCCCTACTTTTTTTTAAATAACTGAATTTATACAAAAAAAAAGAAAAATCGGCTTTAATGATGTTAACAGCAACAAATCCCAATTTCCAACCCATAGTTCGAATTTCCGAAAAGTAACCAGGTTAAACTAGATTAAATAAAGCCTGTTGATTGAACTGCATCCCGCCGGAGTGGCAATCAAACCAAGGAAGAGTCTATTTTCCCGTTCTTGGAAAATGCTCACGAAAATGGAAACTATAACTTCTTTTCCGGAACGGAAACTTTACTCTTTGTTTTGCTGATGTCTACTGAAACAGACCCGTAGACTTTCTTCTCAACCGATGGGAGAATGAAGCGAATGATATTGCAGCATTAGGATGATTTGAATAAAATTCGACTCGAAACATTATTGTATACTCTGCGGCTGCGAAATATTCATATAGTCTTCGGAATTCATAATGACGCCTAATCAAACTTCCCAGAACTACAAATCCCCTATCGACTCATACCGAGAGCAAATTCATCTCCAATATAGTAGAACGATTGTGTTTGAAATACACTGGTCGAAATGCTATTACAAGATTATTTGATCACTCGATGGTATGTAATCGTTGCTTTATCCTGAAAAATAATCCAAAGCTAAGCATCGCCATGCATTCAACTTCCAAACCTCACACAAACGAACCCTATTTTGCTCGCCGTAATGCGTGTGCACGATTTCATCGATTTACGATCGATACTGTTTTAAGCATCCAATTTAATTACCTCCACCGTCGGCCGCGAACGGCAGATTGGCTAATTCCGGCTAATTTTGTAATTGAGAAAGCTTCGCCATAGTTCTGGCCTCTTAAACCCTACAGCTAAAATAGGTTATTGCGATGCGATATTCGAGATTAAAGCGGCATTGTCAGCGTACGTAAATACCTTTGAGGAAATGCCGTTGTTATCGTGACGCGAAAATTGAACAATAAGCAAAAGAACTGAATTTGCATCGTTACAGCATATGCTAAAATTCCTGTTACTTGACATCGTTAATGAGTATTCTTCAGCTTAACTTATGTAGATTTCTATATGTTTCGTGTGTATATGAAACGAAAATGTTCTGTGAGGTATCTGAGAATACCTCCTGTATTTCTCTATGACAGTTTTCTAATTCATTTAAATTGATTTGCAGTTAAATATTCCCATCTACGTTAGTAGAGAACAGCGACTATTAAAGAATGAGGTATGCCTGCATTTTCCTGCATAATTCGTGCAAAATTTGCATTGCGTTATGAATAATCAACACCATTTTCGTTTGTCTCACTGTCTGGTACCATCGCCGAGACCCAAAAAAAAACCCCATTCAAGACTCGCACTCTCATGATGATGCGAAACTGATGTTTCCCTTGAGAAGAATACCGATGAAATGTTGCTCTCCACTTCCAGGACTTGTCAAGTTTCAAAGTGTGGACAGGGTTTCTGAAGTAACATAAAAGTTCCATTGTTTTCTCTTCTTTGCTATTGGTTCTTGGTTTGAAAGTTTACGACTGATGGTGGTTAGGTGTTTCCGGAGGGGTGAAGCGAAGAATATTTCGCCGTAGCAGCAAGAGGTCAAGGAAGAGTCTATTTTCCCGTTCCTGGAAAATGCTCACGAAAATGGAAACTATAACATCTTTTCCGGAACGGAAACTTTACTCTTTGTTTTGCTGATGTCTACTGAAACAGACCCGTAGACTTTCTTCTCAACCGATGGGAGAATGAAGCGAATGATATTGCAGCATTAGGATGATTTGAATAAAATTCGACTCGAAACATTATTGTATACTCTGCGTCTGCGAAATATTCATATGGTCTTCGGAATTCATAATGACGCCTAATCAAACTTCCCAGAACTACAAATCCCCTATCGACTCATACCGAGAGCAAATTCATCTCCAATATAGTAGAACGATTGTGTTTGAAATACACATGTCGAAATGCTATTACAAGATTATTTGATCACCGTAGTAGTGCAGTTGCTGTCCTGGTTCGGTGCTGTGCCGTCACGGAGGAGTGTGAAAGTGTTTCCAAAACTGACATACAGCAGCAGCAGCGCTGGTGATATTGGGAAAGGATGCTTTTTATTGGTTTAGTTGTTCTAACAAGAGAAGAAATTCTTTTTATAATTTTATTTCATTATTATAAAAATGATATGACAGGAAACTACATAAACAAATGTATCTTACCTACGTTCTCCGTCAATAGATGGCGCCACTCGAACAAGCTTCCTATGGCTACTATGGTTGCTAGAAATTCTTGTCTGCGTTTTTTCCATCGTTTATTCGTCTTACTGGAACTTTGTTACAATTTTTCCTATGTTCGAGAGATTCTATTTCGCCTTAATGTTTAGCATAACTATGCATTACTTTTAGTTTTGCTTCCAATTACGTGATTATTTATTGTACTACATAGTAAGTAGTGTACGAATCTTACCAGCCTAATACACTCTATGTATCGTTAGTACATTTCCCGATTGGTATTTTGCATCCATAAATGTAGAGTAAACTTTTCTTCTCCTGTGAGAATAAAAGTAAAATATATTTCCTTCTGAGTGCACCGAAGACTGCTGCATTCCCTGGCAGGACATAACTCAGATATCTGGCGCGAAACATTAACTTTCCGTCCATTGCGAGCTGTATGTTGATGCAGAACGACGTTGGAGAATACCCGTGGTAGAATGCAACACCAAGAAATAGTTTTTGGTTCTTTTTCACATCGTAGTCAAGTTTCACATGTAGTCAACAAATGGAAAATATGCTTCGAATGATATGTGTCTTTTCGCAGATCAACCAGTGTATGAATAACAAATATTTCGCTGCAAAAAAAAAACATGCTTCGATTACTTAACGTTTTGTTGCCAATAAATGACCTTCAGTGTATGCAGTAAACAAGCCAGCTGGTGCGGTGTCCAGTGAAGCGAATAATTTATGATTATGCTGCCATAATTAATCATTATACCCGGAGGTGGATTACACACGTCGCGTCGTCTGTCATGAATGATGGTACAATGACGGTACAGCGAAAATCATGCCTTACTAGCATGTCACACTAATCAGCGAGCAATCACGGTGATGAATTTTGACAACGATTAATCATGCTGCAATATCAATGCCGCCGCTTTGCTGCAAAGAATAACTTGCACCAATCGTGCAGTTGTACGTTGTATCCCACACACGAGGTCTTTATTATTGAATTAACTGGCTTTAAATCCAAGCTCTGCTAAAGCGGGGAACAAACCGACCAACTAAACCGCGTTCGAAGTATCCAATTTCAGCTATACATTCATGCTCAATGCTGTACGAGTTGGTATGTTTGATCGGGTTGTATTATAATAAATCACTTGCTATTATCCTAACTAGTATGACAGAAAACCCATTACAACAGAATAGAATCGAGGAAGAACTTTTGCAATCCTTGTCTCATGTTGTATGTTTGTGCCTCACACAAGACACAGGAAAACACTTTCGGAAAATAACTAATTCCACTTAGTGATTATTCAATGGAAACTTCCTGCTCCACAGTATCTTCACATTCCATTTCATTCTGTTCTAATTTGTGTAGAATCGTGCTCAACTCTGCACACTTGCAGTGTTCGTCGCCAGTGTAACGAACCCGGGATGCCTGGGAAAAGTGGAGAGCGAAAGAGTACAGAACATTACAAGCTTTTGCTGTGTTTTAGTTTGCCCGGGGTCGGTATGTTTTAAGCTCTTTGACAACACTAAACATACAAGTGCTTGAGGGGTCGCGTGGCTCTGCTTGTGACAACCGAAGCGTGTAATTTAAAATAACAACAGTGACACATTCCTAGTAAACGAGCGAGCAGCGAGTGAAGACTCACGAAGGTGGTGTGGACGGCCATCGTGACGTTCAAGGAAGAGTCTATTTTCCCGTTCCTGGAAAATGCTCACGAAAATGGAAACTATAACATCTTTTCCGGAACGGAAACTTTACTCTTTGTTTTGCTGATGTCTACTGAAACAGACCCGTAGACTTTCTTCTCAACCGATGGGAGAATGAAGCGAATGATATTGCAGCATTAGGATGATTTGAATAAAATTCGACTCGAAACATTATTGTATACTCTGCGTCTGCGAAATATTCATATGGTCTTCGGAATTCATAATGACGCCTAATCAAACTTCCCAGAACTACAAATCCCCTATCGACTCATACCGAGAGCAAATTCATCTCCAATATAGTAGAACGATTGTGTTTGAAATACACATGTCGAAATGCTATTACAAGATTATTTGATCACTCGATGGTATGTAATCGTTGCTTTATCCTGAAAAATAATCCAAAGCTAAGCATCGCCATACATTCAACCTCACACAAACGAACCCTATTTTGCTCGCCGTAATGCGTGTGCACGATTTCATCGATTTACGATCGATACTGTTTTAAGCATCCAATTTAATTACCTCCACCGTCGGCCGCGAACGGCAGATTGGCTAATTCCGGCTAATTTTGTAATTGAGAAAGCTTCGCCATAGTTCTGGCCTCTTAAACCCTACAGCTAAAATAGGTTATTGCGATGCGATTTTCGAGATTAAAGCGGCATTGTCAGCGTACGGAAATACCTTTGAGGAAATGCCGTTGTTATCGTGACGCGAAAATTGAACAATAAGCAAAAGAACTGAAATTTCGTCGTTAAAGCATATGCTAATATTCCTGTTAATTCCTAAAATTCCTGTTAGCGTTAATGAGTATTCTTAAGCTTAACTTATAAAGATTTCTATATGTGTCGTGTGTATATGAAACGAAAATGTTCTGTGAGGTATCTAAGAATACCACCTGTATTTATCTATGATAGTTTTCTAATTCATTTAAATTGCATTTTTTGCAGTTAAATATTCCTATCTACGTTAGTATAGAACAGCGACTATTAAAGAATGAGGTATGCCTGCATTTTCCTGCATAATTCGAGCAAAATTTGCATTGCGTTATGAATAATCAACACCATTTTCGTTTGTCTCACTGTCTGGTACCATCGCCGAGACCCAATTTGAGCTTCGTCCGTCCGTCCGTGTTTTGCGAGACACAACATCTGCCTGCCACACAGGAAGATAGTGCAGCTGGTGGTTATTCTGCTAAGAGTTTAACCGTCTTCCAAGCAAACACCAATATTGCCGAGACGGCACGGAGGCAGAAGCGCAAGAACAATGTGGCGCGTTGCTGAAAATGCAAATACTTGCAGCCGCGCGCAAGAAGACGACGGTGAGAGTACGTGTGTCGTGAATTTGTGGTGAACACACCGAACGCGTGCGTGTACGATAATAAGATACGAATGAAGATGGTTTGGCGTTTCTTCCTTACGACAACCGTCAAAAGAAAGGTTGCCGAGGAAGGTTGGATAATCTCGTTGCAATGGTGTGCAAATATCAACAACAGAGACGGATTGTTGGAGCTCTGGGACATAAAACAAACTTACACACAAAAATCCCCGTCGTGATATCTCCGACCTTGCAGAAGAAGAGCAGCGTTTCTCACACTCACCGTAAGTGATATATTATCACTTCGGCCAGGTGTTGCGTGCTTCCAAATGGTCTTGTTCTTTCGCGTTTTATGAGCTCGTTTAATGGCTTTACATGATGCGTTTACGAGCGACGGATGGTGCTGAACATAGTGAACGCTTTACGAATGCATATTCTTCAACTTCCAAGAAGTCTGGAGAGACATTTCGGCGCCTTATTGAAGACACGTATTGGAATCTTAATTTATTTCTATTTTTTTAGCATTGATAGATTGAAGTACAACATGTTTAAGCGAAAATCTCTCCAATATCCAGCACTATTTAATCCATCAATGACCAACGTCAGTTACAGTTAATGGTCGGAAATACTTCCCATGGAGCCAATGTGTGAAAACGCAACAAATTCACTCGATGTGGGCGCTGTTACGAAGCTCCTCTCTTCGATGCATTTGTACAGATTGAAAATCAGTGTTCAATGCCATCGATTGAACTTGCAAATCCCACACTCACATTCGGCTGTTAACAAACTCCACGCTGCATGCAGGATGGTTTGTTCCACTCGAAAGTCTGCGATGCTCCTCTTCCAACACGTTTGATGTCGGTGCATTTACATCTCATGGTCGGTTCGTTCAAAAGCACCAACCATAAATGGTGATTTACCAAATGGAGTTTTGCACAAAGAATACAAGAGCCACGGAATTACGGCAAAATTTGCATTGCGTTATGAATAATCAACACCATTTTCGTTTGTCTCACTGTCTGGTACCATCGCCGAGACCCAATTTGAGCTTCGTCCGTCCGTCCGTGTTTTGCGAGACACAACATCTGCCTGCCACACAGGAAGATAGTGCAGCTGGTGGTTATTCTGCTAAGAGTTTAACCGTCTTCCAAGCAAACACCAATATTGCCGAGACGGCACGGAGGCAGAAGCGCAAGAACAATGTGGCGCGTTGCTGAAAATGCAAATACTTGCAGCCGCGCGCAAGAAGACGACGGTGAGAGTACGTGTGTCGTGAATTTGTGGTGAACACACCGAACGCGTGCGTGTACGATAATAAGATACGAATGAAGATGGTTTGGCGTTTCTTCCTTACGACAACCGTCAAAAGAAAGGTTGCCGAGGAAGGTTGGATAATCTCGTTGCAATGGTGTGCAAATATCAACAACAGAGACGGATTGTTGGAGCTCTGGGACATAAAACAAACTTACACACAAAAATCCCCGTCGTGATATCTCCGACCTTGCAGAAGAAGAGCAGCGTTTCTCACACTCACCGTAAGTGATATATTATCACTTCGGCCAGGTGTTGCGTGCTTCCAAATGGTCTTGTTCTTTCGCGTTTTATGAGCTCGTTTAATGGCTTTACATGATGCGTTTACGAGCGACGGATGGTGCTGAACATAGTGAACGCTTTACGAATGCATATTCTTCAACTTCCAAGAAGTCTGGAGAGACATTTCGGCGCCTTATTGAAGACACGTATTGGAATCTTAATTTATTTCTATTTTTTTAGCATTGATAGATTGAAGTACAACATGTTTAAGCGAAAATCTCTCCAATATCCAGCACTATTTAATCCATCAATGACCCACGTCAGTTACAGTTAATGGTCGGAAATACTTCCCATGGAGCCAATGTGTGAAAACGCAACAAATTCACTCGATGTGGGCGCTGTTACGAAGCTCCTCTCTTCGATGCATTTGTACAGATTGAAAATCAGTGTTCAATGCCATCGATTGAACTTGCAAATCCCACACTCACATTCGGCTGTTAACGAACTCCACGCTGCATGCAGGATGGTTTGTTCCACTCGAAAGTCTGCGATGCTCCTCTTCCAACACGTTTGATGTCGGTGCATTTACATCTCATGGTCGGTTCGTTCAAAAGCACCAACCATAAATGGTGATTTACCAAATGGAGTTTTGCACAAAGAATACAAGAGCCACGGAATTACGCGATGCTTGAAATCGATAGGGACAGTAGGTAATATAACATCCGCTGATCGGGTTGTATTATAATAAATCACTTGCTATTATCCTAACTAGTATGACAGAAAACCCATTACAACAGAATAGAATCGAGGAAGAACTACTGCTTGTTGCTTTTGCTGTGTCTGCTGTTTTAATTTATTGTTTGCATCATTCACCTCCCCTCGCTACGAATTTGTAACCTAAACGGTAGCAGCTGTCTGCTTGCTGTCTGTGTTACGTACGTGTATGCGATTGCGTTTTATCTGCATTAGGAATAAATAACAAAAAAGGGACACAAAGAGCACACGATTCCGAAGAATCGCGTTCCCTCGATATGAACGGAAATGTATCGGTGCAGTTGTAGAGGCTGAAAACAGACACACAAGATACATTCTACAAAACTTAAGCCAAACGAATAAAAAACGAAAATGAAAAGCATCTCACACAATGAATGGTCACGCACTGTGGAATCGGAATTCAACAGTAGCATGTAAGAATCTTCCTAACCATCGGCAATCGCTGCTTCCGGTTCGTTTATTATGCTCCGCTTCGGTTCGTATGAATGTAAAAATAGTGTTTGTAAAAGCCTTCCAAACGGTGACGGTATTGTATAAATGGTTGCTTCCCTTCTGGCTCGTGTGTGCCGCGAATTCTACGGATGCGTTCGGTGTTCGGTGCAGTGGGAAATGTTTCCCAACGTTTGCGTACGTTTGGCGGGATGCGATTGGTCTCACGGCTAACGAAACATGCTATACATTTGCTTAAGTTTGAAGTCCTCATGCGTCAGCAAATTGGAACTTGAAAGTAATTGTGAGGGATAAACCCCTGCACTTTAGGGTTTACCTCGCATAAGCGGATAAAACAATGCTGATAAAGCCAAATTTTCCCCACATTATCTTAGACTTAGAAAGAG
>KZ072522.1:112867-124550 GCA_002091845.1 Anopheles cracens
TCTGTATTTTAATTAGCCCGGTTTGCCTGTGTTTTTGATGTGTTAGTTACCTGTTGCTAGTTTCAATTTCTGTTAGATTTGTTTCCTTACCTCTAGTGTCTTCGCCTGATGAACTTTGTTTCCGCTAAGGATTTTCAGAATTTAAGGTTCCTAACTACAGAGTTGAATCGTGAAAGCGAAAACAAAGTAAACCTTGATCAACACTAAAAAGACCGTTTGAACATTTTTGACGGATTTTAGAACGCATTTTTTGAACATCCCCTAAGTGAGGAAAAACCCAGAAAACGTTTATAATCTAAATTCTATCGATTATGCCTTGTTTTTCCGGCTTTTAAAACTAGTGGTCACCAAGAAACCAGTCACGAAGAAGGTAAGGCAGATGGTGGTTTAGATGTAGGACAATACATTCGTAGCGAAACATAAGGACACAGAGAGACGATCAAAGTGGCAATATACAGCATAAACATTAATTGGTACGCAAGCAATAATATTGATTCATCAGCTTGACGGACGCGTGGAATGGACCTACCAAAACTCATCGATATCAATCGATTATGCCGCACTTATCACTGTCAAGGAGGTGCATGCAAATCAATCAAAATGTTTATTGCTTTTGATAAATCGATCCGAAAGCGATCTATCTTCTGCTTCCACCTCTCCGTGCACCACCCTCATGGCATTCGTCGTCGGCGGGGCGCTGCACCACACAGCTCACAAACTGCAACAGCAGCAGGCGCAAGAGTCGCGGAAAAAGGGCAAACTGAAAGAGATATTCTCACACGATTTCATGGGTACATATTGCTTCGACTTCGATGTGTGTGTTTGTGTGTGTGTGGAATGATGCATCTCTCCACATTCCAGTTTCGTTACGTTTTAGTTGCTCGTGTGTTGCGTTTGCGTTGACGGTTGTTTTTATGCATTCGGGACGTAGTGTTGGTTTGGTTGGTTGGTATGATTTAGTTTTGGGGTGTATGATTAGTTGCTCTCTTTTATCGGTTTGATTTTCTGTTCATTTTCTGTTTCACGTACGATCTCTATACCCTCTGCTAGTTTGCGTTGTTTACGTTTCGCAGTACGGCTAGTTTGTTTGAAGTTTTTTTTCATACCGGCGATGATACCTACTCAACTGTGATACAAAACAATAACTTCACTTCATTAGCGTTTATTTGCCAACGGCACGATGGATTCCTTCTGAGCACATTCTTTGTTAAACTTGATTTATACATATTTTTTCACAACATCTACTGCTACCTCTCTTTTAGACTGCTTGCCGAGGAGATATGCTGGCCTTAATTTGCTCAGACTACTTTTCTCGCAACACTCGTCGCGGAGCAGCGAAGTTTTTTGTTCCCACGAAAGGCAGCGTTATGCAATTATTGTCTACACGCTACAATTATCTTATCAGCTGGCGGTGCATTTTCCATGATACGGATGGCGTTGGCACACACATAATCAGGTTGGTGCTATAACGAACCGGATGCGAATTGGAATGAATCCAACTGTGTCGGGTTCTCTCATGTAACAACAGGCTAAAAATTTACCTACCAATTTGAAAATGTTTGCTTCATTCCACTTGCAATGGTGTTTGGTGCTGAGTAGGAACAAAAAGGGATGTTATTTTCCCTTTAAAGGCACGATACTAATCTTTTTACCTTTAATAAAGTAATTGTGCTTCGGATGATTCGATCAAGATGAAGGCGTACGGTCGTTCTTGTGCGGGTTGAACGTACGCACGATCCGTGCTTATGCGATAAGCGCTCACTCCAAAGACCATCGACCGTGATGGATCGTCCCGTGCGTGCGTGTGTGTGGGCGCGCGCGAGCTTACGCTGGCGGGCCCGAAGCTGCTGCTGCTGTGTCGTAAAGCTTGTCGTAGGCCGGCAATTTGTCCATTGCTCACACGTGTGTGTTGTGCCCGCTGCGGCAGCAATGGATTAAAAGGGGGCAAAATATAAATAAGGCAGAAAGGGTGGATGGGTGTGGAGCATTGTTTATTCAGCCGGTTGGGTGAAACTTTCGGCGCGCTTGCAGCCGCCGCTTGGCTCTGCTGTTGCTGATTTAGCTGTCAATGTCATTACCATGGATGAATTCGCGAGCAAAAGCAGTCAGTCCCGTCGTCGTGGTGTGCTTTTGAAGGGTTGTGCGCCCTTGCGAGCGCGCGCGCGCTCGCCCGGCGTGATGGCGCGATGATGTTTTATTGCGATTATTATTGTTACTATCGTTTATGGCTTAATTGGATGATCGGTTGACTAGATACATTTGTTGCGACGGCCGTTGTCTTTTATTGACGCGCATTGAAGTGTGTAAGCATAAGCGCGCGCCCGCGCGCGCTATTATATGTGCCTTTCATCGTGGCGAACCCCTTTCTCCTTGCTTGGTTGGAAGGGCGTGCTTAGCATATGAGGTTAGTGCTTTTTTTCTCGACCAGGTGCTATTGGCGAAGGTCTATAAAGATATGAAGTGATGCCATTTGTACGGTTATGATCGAATTGTTCTGATATTTTTTTTACCGGTACGAGGAATCCGGGATCTTTTTAGGGTTTTTTCTGAACAGAGGTGTCAATTGACCCCAAATTTACACGCTAGGAGTATTCGATCCATTTGTGACCGATTAGTGTTAAATGTTTTTTTTAAATGATTGTTCTTCTCTTCTGAAAGCTCAGTCAGAATCGGTTTACGATGGATTCCTTCTGAGCACATTCTTTGTTAAACTTGATTTATACATATTTTTTCACAACATCTACTGCTACCTCTCTTTTAGACTGCTTGCCGAGGAGATATGCTGGCCTTAATTTGCTCAGACTACTTTTCTCGCAACACGATCAGTTATCTACATATGACCATATCTTTATATGGATTAGAAATCGATCGAATGATATTTACCACGGAAAAGGAACTCCTTTTTCCAATAGATTCGTTTTCCTTTATTTTACATTTCTTATCCGCGCGAAGTGTGGGCCCTTTGGCAATCGTAAAACAATGCATAGCTCGCGGAGGAACCGAATCGGTTTACAACATGTTGCGAGAGCGAACTATCCTGTTACATATGCATGAATGAATTTGCGGAGCAGTGTTCCTTCCCGTCCGCCCGGTCAATCAGCGTCTCCTCGGCAAATGAATATGTAAATATCATTTCCAACACACTACAGCCTTCACCGCTCAACGTGAGACGTGTTCCGGTGGGTCGTTTCTTCCTTCCAAATCGGTGCAGAAGCGTCTCGAGCAGAGGCCGAAGCTGCTGCTGCTGTGTCGTAAAGCTTGTCGTAGGCCGGCAATTTGTCCATTGCTCACACGTGTGTGTTGTGCCCGCTGCGGCAGCAATGGATTAAAAGGGGGCAAAATATAAATAAGGCAGAAAGGGTGGATGGGTGTGGAGCATTGTTTATTCAGCCGGTTGGGTGAAACTTTCGGCGCGCTTGCAGCCGCCGCTTGGCTCTGCTGTTGCTGATTTAGCTGTCAATGTCATTACCATGGATGAATTCGCGAGCAAAAGCAGTCAGTCCCGTCGTCGTGGTGTGCTTTTGAAGGGTTGTGCGCCCTTGCGAGCGCGCGCGCGCTCGCCCGGCGTGATGGCGCGATGATGTTTTATTGCGATTATTATTGTTACTATCGTTTATGGCTTAATTGGATGATCGGTTGACTAGATACATTTGTTGCGACGGCCGTTGTCTTTTATTGACGCGCATTGAAGTGTGTAAGCATAAGCGCGCGCCCGCGCGCGCTATTATATGTGCCTTTCATCGTGGCGAACCCCTTTCTCCTTGCTTGGTTGGAAGGGCGTGCTTAGCATATGAGGTTAGTGCTTTTTTTCTCGACCAGGTGCTATTGGCGAAGGTCTATAAAGATATGAAGTGATGCCATTTGTACGGTTATGATCGAATTGTTCTGATATTTTTTTTACCGGTACGAGGAATCCGGGATCTTTTTAGGGTTTTTTCTGAACAGAGGTGTCAATTGACCCCAAATTTACACGCTAGGAGTATTCGATCCATTTGTGACCGATTAGTGTTAAATGTTTTTTTTAAATGATTGTTCTTCTCTTCTGAAAGCTCAGTCAGAATCGGTTTACGATGGATTCCTTCTGAGCACATTCTTTGTTAAACTTGATTTATACATATTTTTTCACAACATCTACTGCTACCTCTCTTTTAGACTGCTTGCCGAGGAGATATGCTGGCCTTAATTTGCTCAGACTACTTTTCTCGCAACAGTCGTCGCGGAGCAGCGAAGTTTTTTGTTCCCACGAAAGGCAGCGTTATGCAGTTATTGTCTACACGCTACAATTATCTTATCAGCTGGCGGTGCATTTTCCATGATACGGATGGCGTTGGCACACACATAATCAGGTTGGTGCTATAACGAACCGGATGCGAATTGGAATGAATCCAACTGTGTCGGGTTCTCTCATGTAACAACAGGCTAAAAATTTACCTACCAATTTGAAAATGTTTGCTTCATTCCACTTGCAATGGTGTTTGGTGCTGAGTAGGAACAAAAAGGGATGTTATTTTCCCTTTAAAGGCACGATACTAATCTTTTTACCTTTAATAAAGTAATTGTGCTTCGGATGATTCGATCAAGATGAAGGCGTACGGTCGTTCTTGTGCGGGTTGAACGTACGCACGATCCGTGCTTATGCGATAAGCGCTCACTCCAAAGACCATCGACCGTGATGGATCGTCCCGTGCGTGCGTGTGTGTGGGCGCGCGCGAGCTTACGCTGGCGGGCTGTTGCGATGCTGCTCCTCGCGTAGGATGAAGCCGCGAATGATTGATTGCTGGTGCGGCGCAAAATCTCCAAACGATTGTGGCTCCTAACTTCATCGCCGATCGCTTTTCCGAGCGCGGTCTCGCGAATGCGGGTGGCTGCCGACGAGGAAGGATTGTGTGTGCCCTTCACGGTTGAGGCGAAAGTAAAACAACAGCAAAAAAAGCTTCAACCACAAGCTTCTGCACCAACACATAAGCACACGGAGAAGTGGCTCCGGCTTGAGGACCGGGCGTCTCCATCGCTTTGTTCGCTCAGCCACAGGGCTCCTTCGGGTTTTGTGAAAAGAAAGAACGGTTGTTTTTGCAATCTCAACCGCAAATGAAGCAGACACGAGGAACCAACGCCCCCCCCCCCCCCCCCCCCCCCCCCCCCCCCCCCCCCCCCACCCCCCCGTTGCGATGCTGCTCCTCGCGTAGGATGAAGCCGCGAATGATTGATTGCTGGTGCGGCGCAAAATCTCCAAACGATTGTGGCTCCTAACTTCATCGCCGATCGCTTTTCCGAGCGCGGTCTCGCGAATGCGGGTGGCTGCCGACGAGGAAGGATTGTGTGTGCCCTTCACGGTTGAGGCGAAAGTAAAACAACAGCAAAAAAAGCTTCAACCACAAGCTTCTGCACCAACACATAAGCACACGGAGAAGTGGCTCCGGCTTGAGGACCGGGCGTCTCCATCGCTTTGTTCGCTCAGCCACAGGGCTCCTTCGGGTTTTGTGAAAAGAAAGAACGGTTGTTTTTGCAATCTCAACCGCAAATGAAGCAGACACGAGGAACCCCCCCCCCCCCCCCCCCCCTCACGCTAATCCGGGGCGTTCTCTGGGGTGGAGACTACTTTTTCGCCACAATAAAAAGTGTTCCGAAAAATTGCCTTTGATACAAATTAAAGCAAATCACCTGCGGGACCCGGCACCCGGCGCGTTTTCTTTCTGGTTTCGGGGAGCACCACACAAAACCCTTGAAGGATGTATTAGTGGTGAGGCTTTTATCTTCCCCCGCTTAACCACGTCACTTTCGTGCCGACGTACTAATTAAATGATTAATATTTGATGATTCAATTAAACTTCTAGTGGGGGGAGCCGTGTCGTTTCTTCGACCACCTTACCCTAGTGGTTGGCGGTGCAAGGTTCTGCAGGATGTTGCTATGTTGCGTTTGTAGACTGTTGGTGTGGAGATTCCGTCGCATCTATTTAAAGCCGGTATGCGGTAGATGGTGAAGTGGAGTTGGTCGAAAGTATGACGATTAGTTCTTCCCGCTGCTCTAGTAGATGGTTGCGGTGGTTAACATGCAACAGGGCAGGGTAAGTTTCGCTTCTGCGGTAGCTCTTTTAACGCTTTGTGGGACAAGCGGCAAGTTAGTGAGGTAGGCGTTTAATAACTTTCCCCAAAAAAGGTATTTAGTAGTAGCCGTACAGCATTCCAGACTCTACCGGTGGTGGTAGTCGTCCAATGTTTTAGTAACCCTGTAAGCATGTTTCTTGTGTGGTTGTGCGTTCAGCATTTCTTCACTTCCTCGGGTGGACCGTGCTGCCGTGCTGAGAGTATCCGCTTTCGTGCTCGTGTTCGGTATTCTCCTTTTTGTTTGCTCGTGTCAACTAGTCGTAGCTAGGTTAAAGTATTGCGTTTAATGATAGCGGTTCTGTAACAATACTCTGCACATATAGCATCGTTTAAGTGTGTTGCCTTTTCGAGTAGTAATCCTCACCAATTGCGATCTTCTTCCGGCACTGGCACTAACGATATTTCTTTATGTTCTCTTCTCGTGCTTTCGTTTCAGGTCAGTATGTTGCGTACTATGGCTTTACTCTGGTATAGTATTGGTATTGGTGGTTTTTATTGTTTAGACTAAGCGTATCTTCAGGACACGGGGGCTGGCCAGAGTGGTGTCGAGATGATTTGGCTCTTACGGATAGAGAATCCAATACAAATGAAGTATCCTAAAGACACGTATAACCTCCAAAGGATAGATTTGTTGAAATTAGATTAGCATGTTGGTATCGTTGGACGACGTCTTGTTGTAGTGACTTTGGATATAGCTGATGTTTTTGGCGAGAATTTGGAATAGAATCATACATTTGATTTTAAAGTGGATAACGATGTGACCAACATGCCCAATAACGCGATCAACATTCTATTTCTACGTCAGCGAACCGTAGCCGCGCGTCTTCCCCTGGTGGGAGTGGGCATTACAAATCATTGCCATGGTGCACCACCGTGCGCAACCGGAGCGGAACGCAAAAACTGTCGTCATCCGCGTGAATGCGCGTCATCGCCGGCGCAGCTTCGGCGGTGCTTTTGGGATGCCACAAATTACGAACTGCTGCTACCGCTGCGCTCTTCCACCTTCCGTTCCGCGGATTGTCAACGAGTGAAGTTTGCATGCATAATGGCCCAGACGGCAACAGAGATCCCCTGTAACTAGAGGGCCGTAGAAAAAAAGCGCAAGCAACCCCCGTAACACGGTGTATGGTAGCTCTCCAGACTTCCACCACCACCGTACTTGTTTAGCTGAAGTTCATGGCCAGGCGCTTCTGCCTGCCTGCCAGTGGAGCGTGCGTTCCGGTTGGGCGGTTTCGAACAACAGCTCGATTGTGTATTTACTTTTATCTTATTTCGCCGGCGAGCAACAATCCTTGTACGGTAGCGCGCAACGCGTAATTCGAACCGAGAGCGCGCGGTCAGATGCAATCATTGCCGCCACCGGGCAGCCGCTGCGCTCTTCCACCTTCCGTTCCGCGGATTGTCAACGAGTGAAGTTTGCATGCATAATGGCCCAGACGGCAACAGAGATCCCCTGTAACTAGAGGGCCGTAGAAAAAAAGCGCAAGCAACCCCCGTAACACGGTGTATGGTAGCTCTCCAGACTTCCACCACCACCGTACTTGTTTAGCTGAAGTTCATGGCCAGGCGCTTCTGCCTGCCTGCCAGTGGAGCGTGCGTTCCGGTTGGGCGGTTTCGAACAACAGCTCGATTGTGTATTTACTTTTATCTTATTTC
Source organism: Anopheles cracens (assembly GCA_002091845.1). Lineage (NCBI taxonomy): Eukaryota > Metazoa > Arthropoda > Insecta > Diptera > Culicidae > Anopheles > Anopheles cracens. The sequence continues at coordinate 120,629 of KZ072522.1, forward strand.
GCCGGCGAGCAACAATCCTTGTACGGTAGCGCGCAACGCGTAATTCGAACCGAGAGCGCGCGGTCAGATGCAATCATTGCCGCCACCGGGCAGCAGAATTGAGCTGACGGGTTGCCGGGGACAAACATACGCGCGCGCGCGCTCTCGCGTTATTCCCACACGCGGCTTATGCACTTGTCGTGAACCCCGCGATCTCGGTCCCTAATGCATGGGAACGGTTTCTAGGGCGGTGGTCGTTGATTGGTGGTCCAGGTCAGGTCGATGAAGCGTGCCGCGTAGGAGGGAAGCACACGGCAACGCGCCGGGTCGGTTGTTGGATGGATAATAAGAGATTGATGGGTTTTATTTGCATCAGTAACTATCATGTACGTTCGGTCGTGCTTGCGACGTCAGTACGGGCATGCACGTGTACCTGCCACGAAATTGGTTGCCATACGGTACAAATCGAATCGAATTTTGACTCTGGTAAACGTACAGTCTTAACTATATACGACCAGCTGGTTTTTAAAGAATAAGCCAAAACTTGGTGAGATGGATAAAAGTGATGTTCTACTAAGTTGTAGTAAACAACAAATACGTATTCCATCGTCGTCGTCGTCGTCGTCGCTCACCGGCCGGCGCTGCAATGCCGTTTTCCCATGCGCGCATCTCTCGGGCCGATTCGATGGGTTGTGCTGCTGCGCCATGCTGCCGCAGCTCAACAGCTATTGTTCGTCGCGTGGGTGGGTGGGTGGACTGGATGGAGAGGATAATTTAGCTGCTCTTTTTCGCATCCCCTAGAAGGTATTTTGCAAACCGGGAAACGAAGTTTTTCGGTGGCGGCGACGGCGTAAATTCCCTGCGCTTCCAGATCTCGGTGTTCTCGGGAGGGTTGATGGATGCGTTTCTCTGCTTGGCTGATCTGACCTGAAACACGTCGACAATGATCTCGCGTTGCTATCGCTTTTAATGCTCCCACAGCGCCCATTAACGCCGGCGCATAACTTTTACTTATCCCGAGCGCCCTAGCGTTCGTGAGTGTGTCGCTTTCCGTAATTTGTTTAGCTAGTATATTAAGAGTTTACTTGCAAAGGATGAGAGCGTTTTGCGCTTGTGGTTGCGTCATACTGCAGTCATTTTTTGTTTGCTTTTTGATGTTCCGTTCCCATAGCGTTTTGTCGTAACCACGATCAAGCAAATGATGGTTTTGTTTCGACGTTCGATAGAGCAACTCTTATAGCGATGTTTTGCACGCTTCCGTATTATAGCTTCCTAAAGGTAGCCTGATGGTGGAGACTTTATGGTCCAGATGCGTAGCGTATGGCCTTACACATCACAGGTTTCAGGTTCAAATCTCGAACAGATCTGCTCCTCGTATGCAACAGGATTTGACAACTTGTTGTTTCATTCTTTACTTGTTGTTATAAACCAAGTTAGAAATAGAAGGCGGGACTTAGAAAAAAAAGACAGAAAGAAATATTCATGATAACGATTTGTACCAGAAAATGCATGCAAAATGCATTGGAAAGTATCTCAAAACTAAATGAAAATATATTACAAAATATATTCCGATTCCTCTGGCTTATTCCTGAGGCATAAATCTTTCATATATTGTTGAAGAAACCTTTTTTGTCGAAAAGGCACTAAAAATGCCTCAACTCCCTTAAATATTGACGTGCGAAACTGCGCATGTTGCTTATACTTGCTTATGAAGCACGTTGTTTTTGGAACGAAGTCTTTTGGTTGTACACGACACCCATCGGCGATATCGGTGCTTGTTATTCGTTAGGAGCCGTCAATTCTGTCCGGGTAACAATGACCTTCATGACATAAACGTCTACTATTTCTTCCGTTCTGGGCTCGGCGAACCTAAACTGTTTGCCATTGTCAATGGCACCAATAAATCGAACTCGTCGCTGTATTGCACTGAACGACAATTGCTCGTCATAATGTACAGTCAGTTTCGCGTGTCTGTCGATGGTCAACAGTGTGCTGCTGTGCCGAATGGCGGAGGAGGAGTTGGCCCCATCAGTGCTTTAGCATATTATTGGCGATTTTCCTCCTACCCAGACTAATACTTAGCCGAGCAGCATAACAGTGCAGCAGAAATGTCCTGGAAGACCGTTTTCCATTTTCTCACCCAACGCTTCTTCATTTTATTATTTTTGTTCTGTACTGCTTAACGTGTATATGTTTGTATATGGCGCATAATTCAATTACTCCGCTTGTGCTAACTAACACCTGCCGGTCGCAACACGGTAGTGTACGTTGCCTGTTGTTCTCTGTGTCTATAAGCGTGATTATATCATTTCCGGGAACGTGATAGGAAGATACGGTGAAGTTAGTTACAGCACGGTTTAAGGTTTCCCCTGTTTTCCGGTGATTATTTACGGCTGATGCAACCGCTCGTATGCGGTGTACCTAAATATAGCATCGTCCAAATCGGATCCGACGCTAGCAATAATTAATACATTTTATCAACTCATGCCATTCAATTCGCAGTTCGAGGATGCCGCCCAGGAAAGTCGGTACCGATGCCGGAGGAAGAAATTCGTGCGCTATGCTTAAAATCTCGCGAAATTTTCCTACAACAACCAATACTCTTGGAACTGGAGGCTCCACTTAAAATTTGCGGTATGTGCGTCGTCTAATGAGAACCGTAGTCGCTTCTTCATTCGCTCGCTCCCTCTGTTCGGTGAACTCATTATTTTCGTCCCGGCACTGCTCGCAGGTGATATTCACGGACAGTACACAGATCTGCTGCGGCTGTTCGAGTACGGTGGATTCCCACCGGAGGCCAACTATTTGTTCCTGGGCGACTACGTGGACCGGGGCAAGCAGTCGCTGGAAACGATCTGTCTCCTGCTCGCATACAAAATCAAGTATCCGGAAAACTTTTTCCTGCTGCGCGGAAATCACGAGTGTGCCAGTATTAATAGGATATATGGTGAGTGTGTGCTTGGGTTTGTGCGCGAGCCCAACCAATCGGATGCGACCGTTCGCTGACTGGGGCTTTGCTTTCGAAAACATTTAAACAAAACAGCGGAAGAAGTAGAAACACTAAGCCAAACGTGCGTGAATGATGAAAGGATGTTACAGAAGACCTCCCAACATACACCAATACAGCGATGAAGAAGCGAGTGGCTACCGCGTGGAAAGGTATGCCCAGCAAAGGCGTACGCAATCTGTCGGTCCTGTTGAGGACGGCTAAACGCGAAACGCATTACAAAATGATTACAAGCGAGAATGAAAAGGATCGTGCGTGTACAGTACCATTTCTAGGATTTATGTTTCTATTTCACGACCTGGTCAAGCACGGTACACTGGAGTAATCATCCCGAACCGCGCCTGGTACGGCTGCAGTTTTCCTTAACTGAATAGAACACAGCTCGCGTTTTATTTATCTCCGCACGGAGGCGTATCTGGGTTCAAATTTCAATTCGACCAAACATCCCCCTCCGCCGTATGCTGGACTGGCTATCCAGTTCCCTGAAAAGGATCAAATCAAGAAAGGTCCGAGATGGCAGGCGTCTGTGCCCCCCATCTGCAAAGGTTGTTGAGCAGCTAACAAACAAGAAGAATGATAGGCTGTAGATTGTGTGGCACCGATTGTTTTCCAGAGGTATGTCTGTATAGTCTCTACAGGAAAATATTGCAAACAAAACATATTGAGCGAAGCCGCGCGTATTGTTATCATACGGTACGGGGTAGGGTCAGGGCAGAGGTACAGTTACAGTAAAGGATTGATTTGATCAAATCCACTAACGCGATCAGGAAATAGGATGCGGAACAGAGAGAGAGAGAGAGAGAGAGAGAGAGAGAGAGTGAGGGGGGGAAGGAGGGAGGGAGGGAGTGATAAACCGACAGGTGGAAGCGCAGCAGCTGCATATGAACAGTGCAAACGAGAAAGAATAAGAGCGTGCTGCCTAAACCGAAGAGCGAT
>KZ072522.1:124560-138631 GCA_002091845.1 Anopheles cracens
CAGAGGGCAAACTACAGAGAACTAACGTGCGCGCTCGTCAGAGATTTTCCGATTATTTTCGGTTGATCGTTTTATTGCCTTCTGGGAAATCTAAGTAGAAATATATTTTCCAATCCCCACGTATGTGGTGGCGAAGCGGGCAGAGTCGGAAAGGGAAGGGGGTAGTAGAGGCAAGAAATCAAAGATAGCCAACGGTAGAACCAGAATCAGTGTACTGTATACAGCGCTGTTCTGATCTCACACTGAGCGAACGACCAACGAAGAGATACCTCGTTGTTTCCAGGTTTCTCTTACGACAAACGAAGCACTTAAAATCGTTGGTGGAATGTCCGAGGTATCCAAAATCTCTGATGCTTTTAGAGCGAATGGAAAATGGCTCAATCCATCGCAAGAGACTGTGGGGTGTATTGCGTTATCCTGCCATACAAGACTAGTTGTATAGAACAGAATAGAATAATATTAGACATAACATTTCAATGTAATTTTTCAGATGGAGTTGCCCAAGCGTCAAATTATTCTCCAGAAACCTAGCTCTTTCACATCCGAAAGCCACTGAGGTTTAAAATATCTTCCAACCCCTGCCAAAGCTTCCGATCGATTGCCATAAAACTTTTCACACCTCCTCACCTCTTCATTTCAATTTTAATGTTCCGACCTCTTGCGGCAATGGCGTATTGAAGCTGTACATAATGGCGTGGAGCGGGCTTTTATTAATGTTTAATGTCTTATCAAAAACCCATTAAACACAACCGCGGATTTATGTCGACCGAATCTGTGACGAAGCTGAGGGAAAACCCGGAACGAAATCTACAATGTTTCGTCCGACAGTGTATCCGAAAGCACAGTCAACACATCCCTTCGCCAGACGTCAGCGCCTACTGATTGTGCTGCCATTTATTGAGAGAGGAAAAATGACACACGGTTCATTTACCTTCTGTTCCTTCGTATGGTCAAGGCTTTCGGTTGACGTTAAGCGTTTTTTCATCGAAAACGGCACTAAGCTTGGCAGCAGTGCAGTTTCTGGTTAATGCCTTTTGAAAAAGACGATGTAAAGCTCTTAATTTCACTTAATACTTTCAATAAATATTAACTTCAAGTACGGCATCTGCTCCAAAAATGATACATGGTCATTTGCACAATACACTCTCAATACGAATACGTTGAAACATTAGTCAACTGAGACTAATTACCATTAATGATCCGGAATTTCATTCCAAATGAAGAGAGCAGAATGAAGCAATTATTAAGGAAAAAATTAGTCCGGCTGATGTTCATCAATGCGAACAAGTCGAACATCTTCTCTGTTCCGATCAAAGAAATAATTGCTTCAACTTATTCGGAAACTTTACTTTCTTCTGTATAAGTGAAGATGGGTGTCGTTTAAAACGGTGATAACGTTGAATCCTTTAATATGAATTAAAATTCATTAACCTAACAACGACATTTCCATTATGCAATTGCAGTTTGAAGTCTTAGTATTGTTTATGTTCGCCTTTAAACGGTCATAAACCAATGTTAACCAATATTTGCAACATTGTTTCCACATTCAACACAGCCTTGGCAACGTTTTGTTCTCCGCGAAACAAGCTCATGCTTCGATTACTTAACGTTTTGTTGCCAATAAATGACCTTCAGTGTATGCAGTAAACAAGCCAGCTGGTGCGGTGTCCAGTGAAGCGAATAATTTATGATTATGCTGCCATAATTAATCATTATACCCGGAGGTGGATTACACACGTCGCGTCGTCTGTCATGAATGATGGTACAATGACGGTACAGCGAAAATCATGCCTTACTAGCATGTCACACTAATCAGCGAGCAATCACGGTGATGAATTTTGACAACGATTAATCATGCTGCAATATCAATGCCGCCGCTTTGCTGCAAAGAATAACTTGCACCAATCGTGCAGTTGTACGTTGTATCCCACACACGAGGTCTTTATTATTGAATTAACTGGCTTTAAATCCAAGCTCTGCTAAAGCGGGGAACAAACCGACCAACTAAACCGCGTTCGAAGTATCCAATTTCAGCTATTCATTCATGCTCAATGCAGTACGAGTTGGTATGTTTCCAGTACCTTCAGAGAAGTTACTAAGAATCTTCTCGTATATCCACAGACTGCATGTCACAATTTCTGCTCACTTTGGATGCGAAATGGAAAGGAAAGCTTTCCAGCGTCAACAGCGTGAGAACGTGACGCAAATAGGGTTAGGTTTTAATTGAATAGTTTTACGGTCGCATTCTGTAACGGCGCTATTGAGCCATCTATTCCGTATCATGCTGATTGCTAACAAATTCATATATTAAACATTATCTTTATCAATCTTACAAAAGTCACAGAAAAGTCATAGAGGTATACGAAATTTAGAAAACTACAACTAAAACATGAACCACTCGGTCAGGAACATTCGAACAAGCGAACTGATATCAACTGTTGTAGAGACATTCTTGAAAACTTGCGGAATCACTAACATGTGTTCCACTAACCGTCTGGAATGACGCGTGGACTTGCTGCGGCTTGAAATAACTTTTGCTGTGCTCAGTGGAGAGTGTGAGCGTGTGGAACGGTCGTCAGCTTGGCTAAAGCGTTTTATGTCGAGACACAACATTTTTACGTTATTTAAAAATACTCATTCCGGCACACATCTGGCCGGAACGGTGTCAATGGAATGCAATATGGCCTGATCCTGATGATCCGAACAATGTGCGGAAAAATTCTCCAATTACTTTCAATATTTCATTGTTCTGCGCTCATTTTCCGGCATTTCGGATACGCCGCAGCACACAATCAATAATTCTCATTAGCAATAACCGTCCGTAATAGTTCTGAGAAAAGAGCATACTGGGTTGCTTTGATGAGCTTTGCTTCCTGCACGTTCCTGCACGTTATGCTTTCCTTATCTCTCTGAATCTCTCGAGATTAAAGTATCCTCTCTTTTAATTTGTTATCACAAAATCTCGAGTAATTCGTTTCCAAAACTTTATTTTTAAACATCTATATGTTTTATAACCGTATGACATTATCCTAATTTGTGTTTGCTTTGTTTAGTATTCAAACTCAGTCAATGTAAACTAAATCCAAAATGCTTTAGATTGTGTTGACATATTCTTGACATTCGTCACATCATTTCCATAGAAATTCATGTCGAAAGACTGTTGGCTTTCTGTAGAAGTGTGTAAAGTATTGTTCGTGTTCGTGCATTTTCAACTTTCATGATTTTATCATTCAGCTTCACCTGAAATCGATGATAACACATTGTTGTGCGTTCATATCATTATACAATATATGCAATGCGCTTTAATAACATTTTTGTCGATGCTGGTTGGGACAAGCGATACAACGGCGACAGAAAAGATCGACTTCACGTGAAATTGGCTGTACATTTGCATATAAATTGACGTCTTCTGTGTTTAATAGGCTGGACGTTCGTAATTTGCTTTTTCTTTTATGAACAATATTCTAGCACCAGGTGTTTTGGGCCATTGTTTTCTGCTTGGCAATATCGTTGATTCTTCCTCTTCGACGGGCGTCTCTTTGGAACTACTTGGACTTGGAGACATCTTCAGAGCGTATACCTAGCCTACTTTGCAGTTCGCTCCATGTATTCGTTATTGAAGTTTATGGTGATTTCGGATCAAATTTCAGCACATTAACGTTCTTGTAAAATACACTGAACTGCAGCTACGATGATTCGACAGTGGTGATGAAATTCTTCCAAACCGATATCGCAAACGCAATCACAAATACCTTGAAGTGAGAACAACATTTTTACGTTATTTAAAAATACTCATTCCGGCACACATCTGGCCGGAACGGTGTCAATGGAATGCAATATGGCCTTAAAAATGATCCGAACAATGTGCGGAAAAATTCTCCAATTACTTTCAATATTTCATTGTTCTGCGCTCATTTTTCGGCATTTCGGATACGCCGCAGCACACAATCAATAATTCTCATTAGCAATAACCGTCCGTAATAGTTCGCCCGGCTATACTGTAGCTATTCCGGCCCACGTTCCCGAAAGGTCGCCGCTGGTAACTGGACCCAACGCGAAGCATAAAGTTGGACATTTAATTTGCAAACTTTGGTCGGTAATTCATTTCCAGCGCCACGAGCGAAGAATCGTCGCAAGCGCACTAAAGTAAGCATGCCGGAGGTCGCAGGCGGTTGTCTCAGGTCGGGTTCTGTGGGAGAGCTCGCCGGGAGAAGTTGGGAAAAGTTATTGTTACGTCCGCGGCCATCGAACGAGATGTAAACAAGCCGTTTATAAAACTGCCAAAGTGCGTGCGACGGAGATACTCGAGTTGGCAATTTATGTTTCCTCTTTGCGTCGGATTCTTTCCCCGTGAATGGTGAAGGCGAGAGTGAAGCGGGAAACGTTACGTTTTCATTAAAATTTGTCAACTTGTGGTCGGAAAATAGACTGAAGCAGCTTTCCACTAATTGGCAATTGAGAGTCGAGGATCGTGTGTCATTTTTCCTCTCTCAATAAATGGCAGCACAATCAGTAGGCGCTGACGTCTGGCGAAGGGATGTGTTGACTGTGCTTTCGGATACACTGTCGGACGAAACATTGTAGATTTCGTTCCGGGTTTTCCCTCAGCTTCGTCACAGATTCGGTCGACATAAATCCGCGGTTGTGTTTAATGGGTTTTTGATAAGACATTAAACATTAATAAAAGCCCGCTCCACGCCATTATGTACAGCTTCAATACGCCATTGCCGCAAGAGGTCGGAACATTAAAATTGAAATGAAGAGGTGAGGAGGTGTGAAAAGTTTTATGGCAATCGATCGGAAGCTTTGGCAGGGGTTGGAAGATATTTTAAACCTCAGTGGCTTTCGGATGTGAAAGAGCTAGGTTTCTGGAGAATAATTTGACGCTTGGGCAACTCCATCTGAAAAATTACATTGAAATGTTATGTCTTATATTATTCTATTCTGTTCTACACAACTAGTCTTGTATGGCAGGATAACGCAATACACCCCACAGTCTCTTGCAAAGGATTGAGCCCTTTCCATGCGCTCTAAAAGCATCAGAGATTTTGGAAACCTCAGACATGCCACCAACGATGCCAAGTGATTCGTTTGTCGTAACAGAAACCTGGAAACAACTGGGTATCTCTTCGTTGGTCGTTCGCTCAGTGTGAGATCAGAACAGCGCTGTATAATGCACAGGGCTTAGTGAATGGTTCTTTCGATAATGGTGGAAAGGTACAGATTGGAATGCAACTAAGTAGCGAAAGAATTGGCTCAATCACATTCCTACTCTTGAAAGGAAGAGCACGTTCAGTTTGAGGCAAATGTTTACTTGATCGGAACAGAGAAGATGTTCGACTTGTTCGCATTGATGAACATCAGCCGGACTAATTTTTTCCTTAATAATTGCTTCATTCTGCTCTCTTCATTTGGAATGAAATTCCGGATCATTAATGGTAATTAGTCTCAGTTGACTAATGTTTCAACGTATTCGTATTGAGAGTGTATTGTGCAAATGACCATGTATCATTTTTGGAGCAGATGCCGTACTTGAAGTTAATATTTATTGAAAGTATTAAGTGAAATTAAGAGCTTTACATCGTCTTTTTCAAAAGGCATTAACCAGAAACTGCACTGCTGCCAAGCTTAGTGCCGTTTTCGATGAAAAAACGCTTAACGTCAACCGAAAGCCTTGACCATACGAAGGAACAGAAGGTAAATGAACGGACACTGAACGCACGGTCTTGAGATAACAGATTGTGTCATAAGAGATGATGCTGAGAGTAGAAGAGCGAGGTCGAAAATCAATGCAACCGATGCAATGTACTTCCAGCTGCTGCACTGATTCATTTTGTGTCTCGACATAAAACGCTTTAGCCAAGCTGACGACCGTTCCACACGCTCACACTCTCCACTGAGCACAGCAAAAGTTATTTCGAGCCGCAGCAAGTCCACGCGTCATTCCAGACGGTTAGTGGAACACATGTTAGTGATTCCTCAAGTTTTCAAGAATGTCTCTACAACAGTTGATATGTTCGTATGTTCGAATGTTCCTGTTCGAGTTTGAGTTCATGTTTTAGTTGTAGTTTTCTAAATTTTGTTGACCTCTATGACTTTTCTGTGACTTTTGTATGATTGATAAAGATAATGTTGAAGATGTGAATTTGTTAGCAATCAGCGTCATACGAAATAGATGGCTCAATAGCGCCGTTACAGAATGCGACCGTGAAACTATTCAATTAAAACCTAACCCTATTTGCGTCACGTTCTCACGCTGTTGACGCTGGAAAACTTTCCTTTCCATTTCGCATCCAAAGTGAGCAGAAATTGTGACATGCAGTCTGTGGATATACGAGAAGATTCTTAGTAACTTCTCTGAAGGTACTGGAAACATACCAACTCGTACAGCATTGAGCATGAATGTATAGCTGAAATTGGATACTTCGAACGCGGTTTAGTTGGTCGGTTTGTTCCCCGCTTTAGCAGAGCTTGGATTTAAAGCCAGTTAATTCAATAATAAAGACCTCGTGTGTGGGATACAACGTACAACTGCACGATTGGTGCAAGTTATTCTTTGCAGCAAAGCGGCGGCATTGATATTGCAGCATGATTAATCGTTGTCAAAATTCATCACCGTGATTGCTCGCTGATTAGTGTGACATGCTAGTAAGGCATGATTTTCGCTGTACCGTCATTGTACCATCATTCATGACAGACGACGCGACGTGTGTAATCCACCTCCGGGTATAATGATTAATTATGGCAGCATAATCATAAATTATTCGCTTCACTGGACACCGCACCAGCTGGCTTGTTTACTGCATACACTGAAGGTCATTTATTGGCAACAAAACGTTAAGTAATCGAAGCATGTGCTCGTTTCGCGGAGAACAAAACTTTGTCAAGGCTGTGTTGAATGTGGAAACAATGTTGCAAATATTGGTTAACATTGGGGTTGACCGTTTAAAGGCGAACATAGACAATACTAAGACTTCAAATTGCAATTGCATAATGGAAATGTCGTTGTTAGGTTAATGAATTTTAATTCATATTAAAGGATTCAACGTTATCACCGTTTTAAACGACACCCATCTTCACTTATACAGAAGAAAGTAAAGTTTCCGAATAAGTTGAAGCAATTATTTCTTTGTCCGTCTACTTGCTCTACCTTTCAACGTCACGATGGCCGTCCACACCACCTTCGTGAGTCTTCACTCGCTGCTCGCTCGTTTACTAGGAATGTGTCACTGTTGTTATTTTAAATTACACGCTTCGGTTGTCACAAGCAGAGCCACGCGACCCCTCAAGCACTTGTATGTTTAGTGTTGTCAAAGAGCTTAAAACAGACCGACCCCGGGCAAACTAAAACACAGCAAAAGCTTGTAATGTTCTGTACTCTTTCGCTCTCCACTTTTCCCAGGCATCCCGGGTTCGTTACACTGGCGACGAACACTGCAAGTGTGCAAGGTTGAGCACGATTCTACACAAATTAGAACAGAATGAAATGGAATGTGAAGATACTGTGGAGCAGGAAGTTTCCAATGAATAATCACTAAGTGGAATTAGTTATTTTCCGAAAGTGTTTTCCTGTGTCTTGTGTGAGGCACAAACATACAACATGAGACAAGGATTGCAAAAGTTCTTCCTCGATTCTATTCTGTTGTAATGGGTTTTCTGTCATACTAGTTAGGATAATAGCAAGTGATTTATTATAATACAACCCGATCAGCGGATGTTATATTACCTACTGTCCCTATCGATTTCAAGCATCGCGTAATTCCGTGGCTCTTGTATTCTTTGTGCAAAACTCCATTTGGTAAATCACCATTTATGGTTGGTGCTTTTGAACGAACCAACCATGAGATGTAAATGCACCGACATCAAACGTGTTGGAAGAGGAGCATCGCAGACTTTCGAGTGGAACAAACCATCCTGTATGCAGCGTGGAGTTCGTTAACAGCCGAATGTGAGTGTGGGATTTGCAGAAGTTCAATCGATGGCATTGAACACTGATTTTCAATCTGTACAAATGCATCGCAGAGAGGAGCTTCGTAACAGCGCCCACATCGAGTAAATTTGTTGCGTTTTCACACTTTGGTTCGATGGGAAATAGTTCCGACCCATAACGGTTACTGACGTTGGTCATTGATGGATTAAATAGTGCTGGATATTGGAGAGATTTTCGCTTAAACATGTTGAACTTCAATCTATCAATGCTTAAAAAATAGAAATAAATTAAGATTCCAATACGTGTCTTCAGTAAGGCGCCGAAATGTCTCTCCAGACTTCTTGGAAGTTGAAGAATATGCATTCGTAAAGCGTTCACTATGTTCAGCACCATCCGTCGCTCGTAAACGCATCATGTAAAGCCATTACATTCGTTTATTGGTTCTATAAAGTTTATGAGTCATTAAAGATTAGTACTTACTAATCGATTGAGATAGTAGAAAAAAAAACTGTGATGACAGTTTGTAAGCAGTAATAGTTATATCAAGTTTACTTTCTTTTCATTGTTTTCCCTGCTGTCCAGCATGTTGACTTGGATGTTTTAAACGTACCTTTGTGTGGATGTTTATATGCATTTGAATTGAGAAGTTTTGCTGCTGTTATGTTGTCGATTCGATTGCAAATGTTGTACCTCTGCCTTGAAGAATGACATTGAGAAAAGTAAATAAAGTTGTACGAACAAAGAGAATGAGTGCTACATTTAGCTAGTACGATGGCTCAGAACTCGCCATAACACAGGTTTATGGTTATCGTTATCTATACTGATTGTGAATCATTACGTTTGTCTCAACAGGAGATCCTTGCTGACCAGGTTGAACGTCTAAAGGAGCGGACAGCGTTCCATTGTACCTTTTACGAGCAGCTCTTTATCGTATTTTAGCTTGAGCCTTGAGTCACGACCGAGAATGCACGCTGCTGGCATTGGCGCCGGGGAAGGCTTTCGCTGCGGGATTTACTGTGAAAGCATTCGACCAAACCTTTCCACCGTGTCCAGTGTTCTGGTTCTGTTCTGCCGGTGGCGGTTCCTGCGTTTATGTCAACTTTTTATCCAGTGCGGCTCGAGCAGAGTGTACATCTGTACAGCCGAGCACGGTGTAAAGCATGACGCGCTGGTTAGCCGTTGTTGAGTAATTCCATGTAACGCTCGAAAGAGTTCATGAGAAACATGGAGAAGAAAATGAGCGAAACTAGTGAAAGATGTCGGACACGATGTTGCGTCCTTTTTGTCAAACCAAGTTAGCCCGAGGGTACTGGATGAGCAAATTTTAAACCCCGTCCCCATTCCCCAACGGTTTGGAATGTGGCAGGAAAGAGAACTGTGTGCTTGTGTGTGTGTATGTGTGCGGGTGTGTTTCGAGCAGTTGAACGCTCTCCTCAACCGACCGGATGCAGTTGGTTAGTTTTACGAGTTGTGATAAAAAAAACGGACGATCGTATCTTTAAGCGTAACTTGCACTGTCTTATATAGACACGACGTGGACGGGAGCTTGCGCTTGCGTTCATCGGTTGAGAAGAAAGTCTACGGGTCTGTTTCAGTAGACATCAGCAAAACAAAGAGTAAAGTTTCCGTTCCGGAAAAGAAGTTATAGTTTCCATTTTCGTGAGCATTTTCCAAGAACGGGAAAATAGACTCTTCCTTGACCTCTTGCTGCTACGGCGAAATATTCTTCGCTTCACCCTTCCTGAAACACCTAACCACCCTCAGTCGTATACTTTCAAACCAAGAACCAATAGCAAAGAAGAGAAAACAATGGAACTTTTAGGATATTTCGGAAACCCCAACCATACTTCAAAGTTTGTGATGATATCCACAAATCCTGGCAGTGGAGATCAACATTTCCTCGGTTTTCTTCTCATTTGAGACATAATTTATCCTTCATCACGAGATTGGGACCTTGGAATATATTTTTTCGTCTCAATTTATATCATTCGTTTATTGGTTCTATAAAGTTTATGAGTCATTAAAGATTAGTACTTACTAATCGATTGAGATAGTAGAAAAAAAAAACTGTGATGACAGTTTGTAAGCAGTAATAGTTATGGGTTATATCAAGTTTACTTTCTTTTCATTGTTTTCCCTGCTGTCCAGCATGTTGACTTGGATGTTTTAAACGTACCTTTGTGTGGATGTTTATATGCATTTGAATTGAGAAGTTTTGCTGCTGTTATGTTGTCGATTCGATTGCAAATGTTGTACCTCTGCCTTGAAGAATGACATTGAGAAAAGTAAATAAAGTTGTACGAACAAAGAGAATGAGTGCTACATTTAGCTAGTACGATGGCTCAGAACTCGCCATAACACAGGTTTATGGTTATCGTTATCTATACTGATTGTGAATCATTACGTTTGTCTCAACAGGAGATCCTTGCTGACCAGGTTGAACGTCTAAAGGAGCGGACAGCGTTCCATTGTACCTTTTACGAGCAGCTCTTTATCGTATTTTAGCTTGAGCCTTGAGTCACGACCGAGAATGCACGCTGCTGGCATTGGCGCCGGGGAAGGCTTTCGCTGCGGGATTTACTGTGAAAGCATTCGACCAAACCTTTCCACCGTGTCCAGTGTTCTGGTTCTGTTCTGCCGGTGGCGGTTCCTGCGTTTATGTCAACTTTTTATCCAGTGCGGCTCGAGCAGAGTGTACATCTGTACAGCCGAGCACGGTGTAAAGCATGACGCGCTGGTTAGCCGTTGTTGAGTAATTCCATGTAACGCTCGAAAGAGTTCATGAGAAACATGGAGAAGAAAATGAGCGAAACTAGTGAAAGATGTCGGACACGATGTTGCGTCCTTTTTGTCAAACCAAGTTAGCCCGAGGGTACTGGATGAGCAAATTTTAAACCCCGTCCCCATTCCCCAACGGTTTGGAATGTGGCAGGAAAGAGAACTGTGTGCTTGTGTGTGTGTATGTGTGCGGGTGTGTTTCGAGCAGTTGAACGCTCTCCTCAACCGACCGGATGCAGTTGGTTAGTTTTACGAGTTGTGATAAAAAAAACGGACGATCGTATCTTTAAGCGTAACTTGCACTGTCTTATATAGACACGACGTGGACGGGAGCTTGCGCTTGCGTTACCTTTGACAAGAGCGAGATAGTTGTTGTTGCTGTTGTGTTTTTTTTTCACATCAAAATTAAACCCACCGTTTTGTGCACGGCTTCGAGCTCCGGGTGCTTTGATGCAGCCAGTTGCCTCGGTAGCCAATGAGCATGATTTATATTGCAGTGGAAGCAAGTGCTGAGGGGACGTTTTGCTGAGCTTGCGGTGGATCTGTTATTGTTTGCCACTTGAAAGGGCTGACAAACATGGCTGACGGAAAAAGTAATAAACTACGGCAACAAAGGACGCTGCAAATTAGATGGCTTTAATTGTCCACAGTTCTGGCTGGCTGTACGGTGCGGTTTTTGTTTCTTTTATGCATGATTTATTGAACCCATGGCTGCATTTCAACTGAACGAGCTTCATTTTATTCCATGTCATGTTTCTGTGCGGGGAAATATTATTTCACTCAACTAAACATAATGCTGCGTTGTCAAACGCAGTCTGAGTTGTCAAACTCAGTTTACTTCAATTTGCTTGCAGGTTTCAACTGAATTTCATATCGATAAAAAATAGTATTTTGCAATGATAACAAGTTGTGCTAAACGAATCCCCCGAATTCACAGCATCGCGGCAATTAGTAAGTTGTTACATGTAAGTCTTTGATGCATATACATTTTCATTGAGCAATATGACACCGACTATAAATGCAGCCCGTGTTGAAAAAGTGATGCAAATTCTATAATTGAACACGACGAAAGTTAAACTAAAACAGCGACCTTTTGTGACAAATACACTAAAATATCAATAGCAAAGTTAATAGCATAACTTTTTTAAGGAAGGAAGATAATTTTTTAAATAGGAATATAGGACTAAAGGTAATCATGGGAATAAATGTAGACTGATTTGTACGATTTTACGAAGAAATGGTACTATGAATCGCGTTAAACACATAAACCACCATGCGCCTCCATTTGCATAGTAATCAAGAATTGATGGAGAGAAAAAAAACATCTGTTTCTTTCATTAAGATACCATATTTTAGTGCGTAACAAAGACTACAGAGGTTGTTCTACCACCGTGTCCAGTGTTCTGGTTCTGTTCTGCCGGTGGCGGTTCCTGCGTTTATGTCAACTTTTTATCCAGTGCGGCTCGACCAGAGTGTACATCTGTACAGCCGAGCACGGTGTAAAGCATGACGCGCGGGTTAGCCGTTGTTGAGTAATTCCATGTAACGCTCGAAAGAGTTCATGAGAAACATGGAGAAGAAAATGAGCGAAACTAGTGAAAGATGTCGGACACGATGTTGCGTCCTTTTTGTCAAACCAAGTTAGCCCGAGGGTACTGGATGAGCAAATTTTAAACCCCGTCCCCATTCCCCAACGGCATTCGTTTATTGGTTCTATAAAGTTTATGAGTCATTAAAGATTAGTACTTACTAATCGATTGAGATAGTAGAAAAAAAAAAACCGTGATGACAGTTTGTAAGCAGTAATAGTTATGGGTTATATCAAGTTTACTTTCTTTTCATTGTTTTCCCTGCTGTCCAGCATGTTGACTTGGATGTTTTAAACGTACCTTTGTGTGGATGTTTATATGCATTTGAATTGAGAAGTTTTGCTGCTGTTATGTTGTCGATTCGATTGCAAATGTTGTACCTCTGCCTTGAAGAATGACATTGAGAAAAGTAAATAAAGTTGTACGAACAAAGAGAATGAGTGCTACATTTAGCTAGTACGATGGCTCAGAACTCGCCATAACACAGGTTTATGGTTATCGTTATCTATACTGATTGTGAATCATTACGTTTGTCTCAACAGGAGATCCTTGCTGACCAGGTTGAACGTCTAAAGGAGCGGACAGCGTTCCATTGTACCTTTTACGAGCAGCTCTTTATCGTATTTTAGCTTGAGCCTTGAGTCACGACCGAGAATGCACGCTGCTGGCATTGGCGCCGGGGAAGGCTTTCGCTGCGGGATTTACTGTGAAAGCATTCGACCAAACCTTTCCACCGTGTCCAGTGTTCTGGTTCTGTTCTGCCATGGCGATGCTTAGCTTTGGATTATTTTTCAGGATAAAGCAACGATTACATACCATCGAGTGATCAAATAATCTTGTAATAGCATTTCGACATGTGTATTTCAAACACAATCGTTCTACTATATTGGAGATGAATTTGCTCTCGGTATGAGTCGATAGGGGATTTGTAGTTCTGGGAAGTTTGATTAGGCGTCATTATGAATTCCGAAGACCATATGAATATTTCGCAGACGCAGAGTATACAATAATGTTTCGAGTCGAATTTTATTCAAATCATCCTAATGCTGCAATATCATTCGCTTCATTCTCCCATCGGTTGAGAAGAAAGTCTACGGGTCTGTTTCAGTAGACATCAGCAAAACAAAGAGTAAAGTTTCCGTTCCGGAAAAGAAAGCAGAATAACCACCAGCTGCACTATCTTCCTGTGTGGCAGGCAGATGTTGTGTCTCGCAAAACACGGACGGACGGACGAAGCTCAAATTGGGTCTCGGCGATGGTACCAGACAGTGAGACAAACGAAAATGGTGTTGATTATTCATAACGCAATGCAAATTTTGCTCGAATTATGCAGGAAAATGCAGGCATACCTCATTCTTTAATAGTCGCTGTTCTATACTAACGTAGATAGGAATATTTAACTGCAAAAAATGCAATTTAAATGAATTAGAAAACTATCATAGATAAATACAGGTGGTATTCTTAGATACCTCACAGAACATTTTCGTTTCATATACACACGACACATATAGAAATCTACATAAGTTAAGCTGAAGAATACTCATTAACGATGTCAAGTAACAGGAATTTTAGCATATGATTTAACGACGAAAATTCAGTTCTTTTGCTTATTGTTCAATTTTCGCGTCACGATAACAACGGCATTTCCTCAAAGGTATTTCCGTACGCTGACAATGCCGCTTTAATCTCGAAAATCGCATCGCAATAACCTATTTTAGCTGTAGGGTTTAAGAGGCCAGAACTATGGCGAAGCTTTCTCAATTACAAAATTAGC
>KZ072523.1:5505-23145 GCA_002091845.1 Anopheles cracens
TGCGCGATTTGATCATCTGGAAGTGCCCAGATTTCCATCACACATCTCCGTTCGGCAGTAGCAAAAGAACATCACACCACCAACCATGAAGATAAAAATATCGTTACTAGCGCTGATGGTAAGTTTTTGATATTTTTGTTTTTCATATTTTTGCCCAGCCATCCCCTTTCTTTGCACACCATTCGCAAGGTTTTTATTGCTTGATACACACAAAATATGAATTGTTTATAGCAATGGATTTATCTAACGCAAAAACGAAAGAAAACAAAACCCGATCCGGAACTAAATCACCCATCCGGAAAGGGTGGCACGTGTAGTCGAAAAAAAACAAACCCCCAGCAAGACGAGAACGAAATAAATGCACCAAATCGCAACGTGGAATTTGTGGAAGTGTGCCAGCATTGAATATGATAGTGCTCTGAGCTTGGAGCCGGGAAAAAAATGAGCAATCCGGAACGCTCATGCTGCAAAACGCAACGGGACACTTTTCTACGGCAAGTGAAGGCGAAGGCGAAAAAAAACTTGTCGGCTGGGAAACTGGCCAGTCTGGCCCCAACCCACCCAGCCTGGTGTTTTGTTTGGTTGCGTGGGAGTTAACAGCGAGCGAGTCACAAGTTAAGATCACCCCCGAAAAAAGAGACAACCCTGATCCCCCTTTTTATCTTAGCAACTGAAGCTCGGGAAGAAGGTAAACACAGAAACGGTTCGGGTGTCATCGGTGTGTCTGCGTGTGGGGGTTAAAATTTCGGTAAAGTCACAGTTAACTTTCTAGCGAAATTCGTTGCATGCTGTCATCTTTTTTCGCACAAACACAGCGCTGTGACCCAATTCCGCTCGCTGGACAGATGGTGTCCGTCCGCCTAGCATCGGCGCGCTGTAATGCTCGAGTTGTTCTGGTACACACCTTCGCTTCGGTTATGCAAGCCGCGCGTTTATTAATAAAGATAATGCGCAGAAATATGTGCTAACGATTACAAAGTGGAAAAAGATTTGAGTTTAACGCACCATAAAGCGCATATCTGTGTGCTGCACGCTTTGCAGCTGGTTCTGCATATCTCTGCGGTCGGATGGTTCGGTGATTTGATTTAAGCAACAAGAAGGCACGATAATCGCTTCGCACACAGGCACCGCGAATGTATGGACGATTGTCCGTCATAAAATAATAATTCAAACTAATGATACGGACGGAGTGATGTGTGTTACGGCGAAAAGAAACACAACCCCTCCATTGTTTATGCTATCTGGTTGAAAGGTAAGAATGGTGCGCGGCAGGATGCTGCGAAATCGATAAGCGAGCACACGTTAGGAAACGTGGGGAACACACACTGCTGCTCTCTCGGAACACGGATAAACAAACAAACCGAGCCGCTCGTGGTTCGGTCGATGTGCCAAGACCGTTGCCTAAGAGCGTTCCGTCCTAAATGCCCTCGGTGAGAAAAGCGAATCCGTTTCCGCCTGGCTGTTCCACCATTTCTCGATGCTTCTCTTTCACGCCGCAGCCGTACCGAAACGTTCGTGTGCCAGGGTTGCCAGGCGTATGCGCACCCCCTCGTTCCCCCTCGGCCCATCCGCACCGCCTGCTCCGGTGCGCTAGCGCGAGCGAAGTAAAAAGAGTTCATACACCGAAATCAGTTCGTTCAGTTAAGCTTTGACGACCGCGGCGGATAGTCGACGGACCGAGATTTTCCCTCGCCGCGAGTGTGCGTATGTGTTTCGTGCTTTCGTTTCCGTTGGGGTTTTGCATCGCGTTTAGAAGAAGCATCGTGAGTTGTACGCGTTTTCCGTTGTGCCGTGAAGTCTTAAATGCACCCGCCGTCTTTGTCGTGTGTGATGTTCTGGACGTGACACTCGGTTCGGCGTTGGGCGAAGGGGAAAACAGAACAAAAATAGTGTTAGCACATGCACGTGAAGTGGTTGAGGTATTTCCGTCGTCAAACACGCATCTCCACCTGAAGACGGACGTTTCATTGGCCCCGCCGGTGGCTTATGATCGGAGAGCAGTTGGAGAGCAAAATAAACGAATGAACTGCATTTCCCGTTTCTCAATTTCCTTGCGACCGGCCCGGGGGCCGTTTTTCCCGGACTTATCGGTTTATCTTTTCCGTTAGCTTCATAACCGTTGGTAGCCGCGTGCGGTGCGAGACCTTCGCATCAACGAATTTCCGTTCCGTGGGCCGTTTGCCCGCTTGGGAAGGGAGAGAATCAAAAGGAACACATATATATATTAACAATAAAAATCTGGATCATTGCGTG
The DNA here is from genome assembly GCA_002091845.1 of Anopheles cracens. NCBI lineage: Eukaryota > Metazoa > Arthropoda > Insecta > Diptera > Culicidae > Anopheles > Anopheles cracens. The sequence goes on from KZ072523.1 coordinate 7,759, forward strand.
GAATCGGCACCGGCGGAAGGTTTCGAGGTTTTTTATGATTGGGTGCGGATCATTTTTGACCCGCTCCCACTTCGCTCGCCTTCGTGCCGATCGTGAAGATCAGTTTGGCGCGGCGCGGACCGATTCGTTTATCTATGCATGAACGGGCGGAAGATACCGTAAGAGCAGAGAATTGCGCATATTTTAAGGCACGCAGTGCAGTGTCGAGAATTGGTTTTTCGAGGTTTATGTACCTTACCAGCTGGTTCGGTTTTCCGTTGCAGACCGTTCGTTACCATTGTGGGGGCGACTTAAAGAGTTCGTCTATTACGATTGCGAAACGAGTGCCTAATATCGTTCTATTTTCTTTTCTCGATCCGGGGCAAGCCAGTTGGAAGTAAACAAATAGTCTAAAGGCACCGAAATGTGACCAAGGAAGGAAGGTTTTGGGTAGATCATGAGTAAATGGGGAGAAGATTCGTGTGCCTAAAACAGAAGACGATCCAGTGCGAACCGCGGCGTACGATCATGATTAACCTGCCCATTTTAACACCTCCAAATGGATGTTGGTTTACATTCGGAGCTCCGATTTGTGCTGGTTGTGCGGCTCGCTAAGCACCGCGAGTGTGTGCGTGTGTGTCTGTGAGGATTATGATAATCGTGGCGAGCGATAATCGGGCCAACTAGCAGGTAGGCGGTAGGCGAAAGCGTGCGTAATAATAACAGGCGGGCTCCATCCAGGTGTGGGCCGGGTGGGTACCGTATTAAAATGAAATTGTTTACATTTCTTTCCAGCCACCACCGCCGGGCTGGGTGATTTAATTTAGTTTTGGGCAAATGAACCATATTCTACCGGGCGCGGTATCAATCCCGTTCGGCCGGGAAACCGTTGCGCTGAGCGAGGGCGATGTTAATCATATTTCGATGCAGAAAGATTCCACTTTCTCTGCTTTCACACGAACCGGGTGGAGGAACGTTTGGGGTTTTGGAAATAAACACATCGTTGACCTATCAAAACAGATATGTAAAACGATCTGTGCGTGCGCATACCGTAGCGTTTTTTTTCTTTTTTTTATGGTTTTCTGTATGGACAACTTGTTTCCTCCCGTGTCGCGTTGGGTTTTGAGATGAAATTTGCATTCAAATCGCTTGCCAATATCGCACCGCTACACTGCGGGAGGTGAACAATCGAGTTTTTGTACGTTCCGTACCGGAGAAAAGTGGACACACGGTGAGATGCATCATAATTTAGAGCCAATTTAAAATAAATAAATTATTTTCATCGTTGAATTAGTCAACGGAGCGAGCATCGCTTCATGGCCGCAATTGGTTCTTCCGCTTTCAAGAATGACCTTTCTGAAACCTTTAAAAAAATGCATCAAAAAATCATTTTTTCAAATCATTTTCTTATGAAATGAAGTATAATATGTCACTAGAAACTGAAAAAAGTTATACGATTAGAGTCACTCAATTTTAAATTAACTAAATTCAGCGGCAAAAATATGCATTGATGGCTAAAGTTTTTTCTTGTTTTTCTCAAATTTTAAAACATTTTTCTAAAACTCTTTTCTTCATTTTTAAATCGAGTACGAAATGGTGTTCCCATGATGTTGCTTCACTCGCTTCTTTTTTAATTTCTTTGTCTCTCCACGACAGAACTCATACCTTATGTTGCGAAATACATCCCATTCGCTTTCCAGGCCAAAACCAAACGTTTTGATGAACTTTTGCCGGAATTTGAACTGCTTTCTTTACACTTGCTCGCTTGGAACGGTTCGGAAGAAGAGAGAGTTCTCCCAGCTCCCCAGCCAAGGGTGAGACGATCGGCGATATTTGCATACCACCTACCGAACCGGGCCAGCCAGGTGTCCTAAATATGCAAATACCGGCGCAAACCCAGCCAATTGACAACTTGAAGGCAACGAAATCGAGCACCATCTGGGCAAACAATTGAAAAACGCTGACAGTGCAACCACGGACGGAAGCGTGCCACAATCGGAGGATGATCTCATTTCAGCGTCATCGCGGGCTCCCGCCTCGGGGCGGGTTGAGCCAGAAGTCCGTGAAAACCGTCAATTAGGGGACACCGGGAACTGTGCGCTGCAAACCTCGATCGCCACACAGGGAGCTTTTTTTCTCTACCGGGCTACCGATTCCACCCAGCTAACCGTGTTATGTCATTTCGTGCTGCACCCGCTGCAGTTGGGACAGCCTATCTGCCGGCTTTTCGTGTCATCCGGCGAACATGATTGGGGCCCTGAATCGAAGCCCACCGTTAGGTGCAAAATTCCACGCCACGCTGGGCGCTTGCGGTCGAACGGCGGCCTCACCGGTGCTATCGTGATCCAGATTTTGCTGATTAGTTTTATCTATTTATCTTAGCTTCGAGATAAACGGGTCGCGAAAGATCAGTGGCAGAAGCAGGTTGTGGGTAGTTTTTTTTCGCAAGATTCTGAATCAACTGTAGTATTTTGAGAAGCCACCGCAGCGGGTCTGATAAGAGAAAGAAAAAAACAACTCCATCCGCAAGATGAAGAAGCATCCCAGCGTGGATCTGGCAGCGTTCTAAATATAGCCGATCGAGTTTGCCATTAGCTCGCCAAGCGGCGGGCGCACTCGCGGTAGAATTCCAATTAAACATAACCGTACCGGGAGGCTTTTGTCTCATCTAGTGCCGCAGTTTTTGTCTTCAAAAATACAACCACAGAACAACAACAAAAAACGCACCGCGAAGGGCATTGCTTCTGGCTCGGTCTGACGGGGCAGGTTCGTCGCTTGATCGCACGCGTTGCAGTCGTTCGTTCGTACGCAGTGGAACGTTCGTTCGAGATCAAACGACGAACGCACGCGGGAGGATGGGAAAACAATGTGCAGCGCTTCAGAGGCTACTGTGGTTTTCCGCTGAGCTGAAGGCTTATGAGAAGCCAAACACACACACATACACAAAAAAAAAATCGATCCGAACTGCCGTTAACTGTCGGTGATGAAATAACCGATCGAGTCATCGTTTAATGGCTTTCGGGTGGAGTAGATATAGTACAAAAGAAGAGTGAAGAAAAACATTCTCGCTAGATTAATTACGCTGTGGTGCAGATTCTAGAGGCGTGTAAGCATTGCACACCTCGTTTTTTTTCCTCTTCCAAAGGCGCCATGAGTACGTATGCGCTCCAGCTTTGATTGAGATCGAGCGTAAAGGTAAAGCCACCCTGTCGCTTCCCTTTCGGCTTCGGGGGCATCCCCTTTAACACGTTCCGTCCCGGGTGCGGAAGCCAAAAAGGAAAGCAAATTACTGCCGACCGCGCGTCCCCTTTGTCCCCGGTGGGCAGCCGCCGTCGCCGCCGCCGCACGGAAAGGAAAAGCCCGTTTCTGGCGGCGATGGAGGCGTGGTGTCTAGACGCGGATCGAATCGCGCTCCGCACCGCGAAAGCCGGCTTAAAGAGTGAGCCGACCCCCGGCGGGAACGGTGGTGATTGAAAAATCAAAAACTCATGTTAAAATTAAACATTTTCGTTACATTATCATGCTAATAGATGGTTGGCGCTGGGGCGCGCGCTTTGAACGTGTCGGTGGGTTGTAATTTGTACAGAGAACCGAGGGAAGGCTGAAAGAAGAAAGAGAGAAAGGGAGAGAGAGAGAGAGAGAGAGAGCAGGGAAGCTGGCAGAGAGCTTAAGTAGCTTAAGTCGTTTACCCGAGTAAGACATTAGGTTCCGAGCAGCAGGGAAATAATTCGATTTACTTGTCGGCTTGTCGAAGGCACGGCCACTAATGCGCCCCAGCCCAGGTTCGCGCCGGGTACTGTCAAGCTAGTAATTTGGGATAATATCGTCTCATAATGGTGTATCATTATAAACAAATTTCGTACGGGTCGCTCAGGTGGCTTCCACCGAGAAAAAGGTGCACCGGCATTCTGTCGGTCCCCGGTGGTGACTACCCTTAGCACTAGGGCGAGCCTTTATTAAGAAGGGAGCGCGAAAAAAAAACACACACAAAAAACTATCACTAGTCAGCGTCAGCGACACGAGTACTCAACCCGCTATTCAGCGCATCGTCACCTCATCAGGGTGAGTGAAAACAAAAATCGACAGCAAAATCGCTTTTCTTTTCTCGTCTCAGAGCTCCGAACAGGCTCCCCGGGGGTTTGTTTTTTCGCCATCACGATTCCATTTTTTCCGTCCCGCAAGAACGCAGTGAAGTGAAGGCCAAACCCATTGACCTTGCCCTCGCTGGAGAGTCGAATCGAACTGCGGTCGAGACTGATCCGACCCACGATCAATGACACTTGACTGGAGGGCAAAAAAAATGGGATCGAAACGTATCTCGAAAAGGGAAGGTTTATCACTTTCGTTGGAGCTGATGCCGTTTTATGGTGGCGATTGGCGATCTGGCAGGTTTTGCATTTTATGGCACCCGTTTATAGCTATAGATTGAGTTCCAGATCGATTGCTTCTGTCATGTAATAGCTTCGCATCTTTTATATAACGAATATGAGATAAAAACGGATTAAGTCTTGAAAAAAACACTCACTGGAACACATTCCGAAAATGGTACCCATCGGTCCGATATGTTCCATCTCCCTCCCCAGACAGGTGCTACCGGGGGGGTGAGGTCATTCATCCTGCAACCAGCCCACCAAATCCGCCCGGTCCCGGCTCAATTCAGCCAGTTTAGCCGGCTTCCGGTCAATGTAGTTTAACGTTCTCGTTAGAATCCGTTAGCGAAACGATCAGCGCGCTCGCGGCCGGCTCGTGAAATGGAAAGTACGCGCAGGCTCCGCTGGAAAGTGTGTGTGTGTGTGTGTGTGCGTGCGGCTGACGTGCTCGCTTTCAGCGGAACTTTATGGTCAGCCAATGGGATGGGTTTCGGTTCGGGGTGATTTATCCGCGCCGTATGGTGCGCGCTGTCTGTCCGCGGCGACGTGAAAATCATCCTTACCCGTTTCCAGCGAGGTGTTTTGTTGATGTTCTCGCTGGGGCCAAGAAGCTTGCGATGGTGATTGGCACTGCGATCGAGGAACTGCGAAGAAGTCGTGCGATCGGGGCTCGAAAGTACACCGCAATGGTCCGCTTGACGTAAGACAGTCGGAGGTTAGTTTCTGCTCGGTCCGCTCGCGGTTGGAATTAAATCGAAGATCGAAACGAAAACGAAACGTTGAAACGAAATCACCCACCCTGTCCGCCGTTCTAACGCCGTAGTTCTATTATTTTCCCTGTTCCGACACTTCCCCGTGCGCTTGTTCTGGCGCTTTTGCCTGGTGGATCGATATGGGAAAAGCCGCGCTCCGGGCAGTGATTACCTGATTCTACAAATTCATTTTCCATCACACGACCGGGAGGGTGTTGGGTGCGCCGTGTGATTAGGCCGGGTGTGCGCCCGTCGGGCGGTCCGGGAAGGGAAATTATCTCACGCGCGAGTAAGGAACCCGCCGCGGCCTGCGCAGAGGTCAGATTTGCATGCCGTAATTGATAGTACGAATTTGCGAAGCCACTAGGGTTGGATTTCGAGAGCGGCTCAGTGCAGTGAACCCTTTGCGCTGCGCCACTGCGGTGCGATGAACCTGCGTGCGAGCGGAGGCGACGAACCCTTCCGGGCGAGAGTTCGCTAGACACAGCCACATGCGCCGGATGAGATGGAGCACTTGCACCGAATGGCGGTCGATCATGCGATCATCGGCATACTTGAGCTCTTTTTGCGGTTGTCGGTTTTTAATTAAAATTGATTAGGCAGTTTATTTGCATAGCTGGTAAATGTAGGTTGTGATATTGTCTGAATTGAGCCATGAAGATAATTAAACACTTGCATTTTCTATAGGTATACTTGATGCTACTACTTAAAGCTTTTGTTGATCTTACAAGTCAGTTTTTAACTGAGAATCATATTGGCTAATTATTTGAATGATCATAATTATCATAATTAACGACCTCGGAACAAAAGTTAAGAGGACGAAAGCCTGCTCCAAGGTACATTAAGGGGCGTATGAAAGTTTGAAAGAGATAAGATAATTTAGTTTAGATAATTTAGCTATTTTTGAAATATATTTTGACAGGATTTTGACTTCAAAAACATAATAATTGGCATTTAAAATAACGAAGCTTCTTCTTGACTTATAGAAATGCTCTTAAACTATGCTTAAGATGCATTCAAATAATTTTGACATTTATTTTAATTGGCTCTCCACTACACTATTGTACTGTAGCGCTGTCCATCCCCCGATCATACGAACAACTCTATCTTCAACCATCACCTATTTCATAAAAAAACACCCGTTAAAAATTCACTTGTGAGTGCATCCAACCGTCCGCTGTCTTTCACTGAACCGCCGGGAACTGTCTTCTCGGGAGCTGAGCGCCAAGTGCGCCAAGTGTCGGAGGGAAATTAAATGCTCGCCCATTAATAAAGTCATTCGCAACGACGCACGCTCACGGCAAACGACAGGGCACTTGAGGTCCGCCCGTCGGGCCGAACACAATCGCTGTAGCTGCCGTTGACAATCGATTACTTCCAGAGCTTCCCGCGCGAGGGGAAGGCTCGCGTGTAGCGTGGCTGAAATCTTGATCCCGGTCGGACGGTCCAGGCGTTCCGGCTATCATTATCATCGCCGTCCGCATGTGAATGTCGTTACGTTGGCGTTCGGCTGCCGTAAGTGGTTGCTTGATGATTTAATTATGGTCGCACATTTTCCTTACAACCATGTCGCGTCTCGCGCGGAATGTGGCAGGGGCAGAGAACATGAGACACACACACACACACACTCGTCGAAACCTCAGTTCCGTTTCGTCTCAATGTCAAATTGCATTTACAACGCGAAACGACTTGAGATGCGGGAACGCAAGGAAACAAAAGGAAGCGACACGACGAACCATCAGGATACAATTCTATTTCGGCGTCCCCTTCAGTGCTCGCAAGACCGATATTTGACCAGTGCAGTGGCTGCTGCGTCCCAGTGGTGACCAATTTTCACCACACCGAATGATCCGCCAAGCGTGGCGGTATGTGTACACGCGCTGGAGACAATTTGTTAGGGACCGACGATTATGCTGCTGCTGATGCCGATTGCCTGCGGTTGATGCTCACAATGATGATGATTTTTGTACTTTTTTTCTCCCACTCTCTTCCTGCTGCTCTTCTCCCTTACGCTCTTTATGGCATAAATGAAGTAAGCATAAACACACGAGAATGGTTACAACAACTGAACGAGCACGTGGAATACAAAAAAAAAACAATAATGCCACAATGCATCTATCGCCATGTCCTCTTACGGCCACTCGGTCATTCCCCCTGCGGTGTCATTATTCGGTTCCGAAAGGGAGGTGAGGGCGATTCCTATGTTCTGGATAATCGGTGTGTGCGGTGTCTCTCTGTCTCCCTCTCTCTCTTCGGTGGAGGGTACCACAGGAGAGCAGACATTATCGTTGGCAGATTTTATGATTTTACTTCCGGTTTTCACACATTTCCGGTCTTCCTCCCGCGCTCCGGCCATGGGATGTACATTACTGCGCGAATGCCTACCGTCAGATGTTGCAGGGATGGCAGCGATGCACAGTGGGGCAGGGCAGAACAAAACCGCGAGAATGGATAGGGTCGCGTTCGCGAAAACTAGTTGACTCGGAAAACTTATTCCTGGTTATAGAATCGAACTAAAAACACAAACTAATTTTGCCATAAGACATTCTCCGTAAAAATACAATGTGGTATTGGTAGAAAACAGTTTTACAAATAAAACTGTTGTTAGTCAATAAGTACGATATTTCCAGCTTTAGGCCCAAGGTCATGATATACGAAATTTTAATCGTTCAAACTTTACAATAATTATAACTTTACAATCTTTTAAGAACCGTTATAAAAACATAAATTGCAATAATTCTACATTTATGAATTTTATAAATTTGTGATAATTCATGTCAATATTGAAGATGTTTTTTTAGCCAAGCCTGTATCACAAAAAATAATATGTAAAATAACAAAAAACTGAATAGCCTGGTAAGTTCTTTCAGATATGTAACAAAAGTAATTATCGCTGAAAACGATTCCAACTTCTTTTATTATCAGTTTATTCAAAAACTCTATGGAATTCGTTCAATCATTTTTTATGCTTAAAAAATGTTTAAATATGTAACAGTTTATTTTAAAAAAAACTTATTGGGGGTTAAATTATATCTGATGGTGGTTGCGTTAAAACTAAATCCAAACGAAAAAGGCTGTAATAACATATTTGACCTTCCGTACCCCAACGTTAGCTTACTACACATGACTAGCTTCCCGCACACGGCTCGCAGTGCAGACTTGACAGTGGGGGGGTTTCTATTTTTGGGGAAGTATTTATATTCCGCTTTTTGATTTAAGTGCGCTGAGCGAAGGGTGTTCTGCAATGCTATTTCCCTCCACTATGAGGCCGGCTGTGCGACGCCGATTCCGGCTCGGGTAACGCCGGGGTCGGATTAATTGCACCGGTGGAAATGGCAGTAGAACCGTTCCCGATTGTCCCTACAGCGTATGGCGACGACTTTTGACTGTTTTTTGTGTGTCTTCTGAATCCCTCTGTGCGTGATGCGATACAGGGCAATAAAATCTAGCGATGAAGGCAGCCGAATAACAGAAAAAAGTGATTTTGCAGACTGTGCAGGCATTTCACGATGTGATGATCATCTCACACGGTTCGTTGTTATGCGCCGTAAGCCGTTGATTGAAACCCTCGTCGTCGCCGTCGAAGCCGGCATCGTTGGTGGCAAAACTGTTCGGTTCACGCAGGTATTAGCCACCGACGGCCGAGGACGGGATGCTCAGTCGCGGGCAGGGATGTGTGCCGGAAAATGCGGCGTAAAACAAACAAAATCAATTTGGATTTAAGGGTATAATCTGATTTTCGATGTACATTTGCTGCCGCCGTTTGCTGCTTGCCTTTTACGCTTTAGTGTTTCTTGTTTTCGGTTGCTGGCGAGTGGCGACGATGAGGCAATCGTATGAGATCAATTCGGCTACAAGCTGCTCTGATGTTTCAATTCAAACAACCCTCGAATTGCTTTGGTTCGTAGTTGAGTGGAAGGAATCAATTGAAATTAAAACTCTAGATGAGAAAACCATAGCGGAAAGCAATATTCTGACCCGTAACTGTACTTTAACTAACCGTTCCGATCACCCCTGGAGATTTAGCAGCGATCTGGAGATTAACTCCCGTATGGGAACGCACCTTCATCTTCCACAAATCAGCATGATGTCCCGATGACGCCTCAAGGGAAAATGAACAAATCATTCAGAGAACGCTTTATTGCACCATCTCCACAAAACACAAAAAACCTCAAACCGGCTCAAGCAAAATGCCGCCGATGGGAAATATTCACCCGGCCAGCTGGGTGGTGGGAGAAAAAGCACATAATAACACATATGTGACTCACCGATGGGGTAACATTTCCGGGCATGCAATTCGAGTCTGTTTCCTTTCTCGGTTTTAATGCACAAAGATATCATCTTAAAGCGGTTGCGTTAATGCAATGCCACATGCAAACTCATAACGCAGCTCAAGTGCATAATTATGAATCTCACACAGACACATACACGCACCCTTGAAAAGATGTTTTAAAGAGTGGAGGGAAGAACGACTCAAAATAACGTTCTAAGGTGCATGTAGCTCGGTTGATGGAACCACCCGGAAACTGGCTAAAAAGCCACAGCGTTATTTACATATGGCTGCCCGCTACGAACCCGCGCTTTCGTTGGGATGGCTGGGATGGAATGTGTTTTCCGAACGATTGGCTCCAAGCCAGCGTTCCTGCATGTGTTTGCTGCACGTTTGTTTGCACATTCGACGGTAATGTTTGTAGTTTGATTTTTCACTTAGCCGTTGCTCAGTCTCTAGTTTGCTGTTCTCAATTCTGCTGGACGCACCGGCGACAGACGCTCGTCTTGCATCACGTCCGTATGCACCGTTAGCACATCAAAACCCATCGGGAAGCCACCGCACAGGAAGTGTTGTGGAGTGAGGTCGTGTTCGTTTGACGTACTTCCAAAAACCGAGCTCATCCGAAGACGCTAAAGGAAGCGTTTTGGTGTGCCGAAGCTATCTTAGCATAGCTTAATGGATGTTCTTTGCTCACCTCGAAATACGGTGGCGCTCTTTGTATGGTACCGCTTAAGCGCAACGGGGGTTTTACGCATACTCAGGCGTTCGTGAAGATTTCGGTTCTTTGTATTTGGTGTGTTTGCAAATTCTTATGAAGTTTATCAAAATTTCGAGAAATAGTATGATAGGAATGCGATATAACAGTTATATTATCAGCATACTTTCAATGTTTCTGTAATGGGAATCGATACTGGATCGATATTTACTACCACAGTCACAAAATCTAGAGGTTTGAGTTTTGATTGCCAATATGTTTGATAACCAATCGAACAATTCTTGGTAAAACCTCAACGAAATCACCAAAATGAAGATTGATGCGAAATATTTTTGAAGCAAATGCAAAAATAACGCAAATTATTATAAACAGGAGACTATAATAATTTTAATTATAAAAAGCAAAAAAAACATGGAATCACAAACAAACAAATGGAATCTTTCAAAACAAATGGAATCTTTAAAAAAAACCTGGAACAAAACTGAAATAATAGCAAAAATGAACAGCGTGTAAACACAATAAAGAAATAAACCTTCAAATGAAGATGGCTTAGAATTAAAAAAAGAAAAAGCTAACAAATAAACAAAATTGAACAAGATTATTACCAAGCAAATGTGCAAACGTCTGAGAAAATAGAATAAATTTACAAACGAAGAGAATATTATCCTACTATCCCCTAGAATAGTAAAATACAAACATAACAAATATGTTACATAATTACAAAGCCTCAAAGAAAGTTTGCCTTAAAGAATAAATAAGAGGTATAAAGAATTAGCATAGAGCAAAAAAAGGGTCAGAAAATGCAAACTGGCGAAAATTTTTATGAAAGTCAAACAAATCTCAAAGAAAAAAAACAATAATGGCCGAAAGATTCTTACCACATAATGGTAGCAAGTTCTGCATCATGATTAATAATAATTTCTAATAATTGTTGCCTGCATGTCGTTACCACACGATAGCTCTCCTAACGAATCTGCTTTCTTTCCGAGGGCCACTGATTAGCACATTCCTAGAACGAGTTATTCTTTCACCAGCACGCGGGGACATTGTCTTCCGCTCTTCACAACCATCTGTTTGAAAAGATTGCGATCGGGCGCGAGAAAACGGAACAGGACAGCAGGTTCCGAGCTCGTGTGCCCAATTAAAAGAACTCACCTGCAAACCCACAGCGAAAGTGCATCTTTTCCCGCCAGCATCAGTTTGCAGCGCCGCGAGCGGTGGTCTCTTTTATTCTTTCCCTCTCATTGGGCCACTGTTGGGGTAATAAATGCCTTCCGCTTGCATTCCACTGATTGCACGCTGCTCCCGGCGACCCGCTTCGCCATTCACCGGAACGGGCTGGGGTTCCCTGTTTCGGATTTTGTTTTTTTTCGGGACCACGAGAACGTCCGGGAAACCTCAAAAATAGAATAAACTTACAAATGAAGAGAATATTATCCTACTATCACCTAGCATAGTAAAATATAAACATAACAAATATGTTACATAATTACAAAGCCTCAAAGAAAGTTTGCCTTAAAGAATAAATAAGAGGTATAAAGAATTAGCATAGAGCAAAAATGTGTCATAAAATGCAAACTGGTGAAAATTTTTATGAAAGTCAAACAAATCTCAAAGAAAAAAAAAACAATAATGGCAGAAAGATTCCTGCCACATAATGGTAGCAAGTTCTGCATCATGATTAATAATAATTTCTAATAATTGTTGCATGCATGTCGTTACCACACGATAGCTCTCCTAACGAATCTGCTTTCTTTCCGAGGGCCACTGATTAGCACATTCCTAGAACGAGTTATTCTTTCACCAGCACGCGGGGACATTGTCTTCCGCTCTTCACAACCATCTGTTTGAAAAGATTGCGATCGGGCGCGAGAAAACGGAACAGGACAGCAGGTTCCGAGCTCGTGTGCCCAATTAAAAGAACTCACCTGCAAACCCACAGCGAAAGTGCATCTTTTCCCGCCAGCATCAGTTTGCAGCGCCGCGAGCGGTGGTCTCTTTTATTCTTTCCCTCTCATTGGGCCACTGTTGGGGTAATAAATGCCTTCCGCTTGCATTCCACTGATTGCACGCTGCTCCCGGCGACCCGCTTCGCCATTCACCGGAACGGGCTGGGGTTCCCTGTTTCGGATTTTGTTTTTTTTCGGGACCACGAGAACGTCCGGGAAACCTCAAACCACCACGACATCGGCGACGACGACAACGTCGACGACGGATGACCAAGCAGCGATGCATCAGGCCGCAGCTTGCGATGCACCCAATGTCATGCTCGGCGTATCGTGAGATTTGATGTAAATCATGTGAAATTGAATCCCGCCTGTCGGGGGGAGCCGTGAGCAAACTCTGCGGCTATAATTAGCGGGGGCTGTGTACGGGAGCCGACCGGCAGCACAGCTGACTAGCGCCGTTACGCCGCGTACGTATCGCACGCAAACCCACGCGAAAAAGTGGACCCCGCTGAAGGCCACATGTGGAGCACGGGCACAGCTTCTGCATGCCGGTTCGGTTCTCGGAGCGAAACCGCGGGAAAGCAGTTCGGTTAATTATTATCTAATCTCTTACTGCCAGCACTGTCAGTAGCTGGCCCGTCGTCGGGCGGTGCTTTCTTCCCGGCTCTGTTTGCTTGTATCTTTCTCGCCCGGGCGTTTGTTGTGGTAATGAGAAACTGTTTCGCTATCGCCGGCAAAATCCGTGTGCATCACTAATTTCGTCGATCTGCGCCCAATTAAGCATGGAGCGCACTGGGAACTGGGTGCAGTTATGTGGCATGTGCGGTCCGCTTTGGCCGATCCGGCGGAATGGGTTTTTATTTGCTTCTGTGCGGAAAGATAAGAATCTTCCATGCGGAATGCAATTGCCGTGCCGTTGCAAGCGGGTTGCGAATGGGTTTGTGTCCAACTGGACGCTAAACGGTTATGCGCATACCCATTTACATGCCTCGCTTAATTGAGGTGATAGGTAGGTTAGATTGAAATTGTTGGAATCTCGTATCGGGATTTTGTTCGTTCCAATAAGTCACATCAAAGACACGAGCCATCTGTTGTGCTCAGGAACGCATATAAGTGATTTAATGCGCTTATAAGTGGCTAATTTTCAAAGAAAAATGTTACGTTTGGGGACCCCGAGGTTCCCTCAATCGCATTCAGAGCCATGACCCTCTATATCGGCATAGACTATCGTGAGTCATATTGCCACCGGTTTGTATTTATGTTTGTTTGTGATTTGTGAATTTTGTATTGGTGTTCTATTTGTTTCATGCTTTCCACAACAAAGACAATAAAAGAAGTGATAAAGTTCATGAAAGAAAGAAACAGGAATAGAGGTATAGATGGAGTAAACCTCTATTCCTGTCTCTCTCATGAACTCTATCACTTCTTTTATTGTCTTTCCCGATTTCTCCTTCCAATTGTTTTTCAGTCTTTCGAATGATATGTTCTTTGATTTTCTGTGGATCTCGTTTTTTTGCAGTAGAAAATATGATGAATTCCTGTTTCCGGCTCCTCACACTCCTGGCAGATTCCGTTCTCCTTTAGTCACATTTTTGTCAATTGAAAAATGTTAGAATTAGTATTTAAAATTGCATATATATGTTACACATATCTTCATTATTACTACCACCATAATACAAACTCACACTCTCAATGAGTTGCAGATTTTTCTATGTTATTTGATGTCTTTTCTTTTTATTTGTTATTGGTATAAATGTCAAATCCTCATGTTAGTAATATTGGAATGATAGAATTGGAGTTGAATTTGAGTTTGAATCGGAGTTTTTTTTTAAACTTATTTTTCAATTTTAACCTATTTTTATACCATGTTTATATATATTATTTTTGTCTCTTTTTCAATCGGTTTTTTAACATAAGAATGGTGCAGTTTAAATACATCAAACAGCAAATATCAACGAATATATGTATATAAATTTACTCTTCGAAGCAATCAACATACCAAGACAAATGTATTCATCAGCCCATTCAGATATTTGTTTGTTTTTATCAGAGCGATGTATGTAAATTTAAGTGTAGAAAAAACGTTAGTTTTATGTTCCTGTTGCCTAAATAAAGCATTTTTAAGCTATTTAAATTAATGACTCCGTTTTTAAACGACCTAATACGAATTTTAAACAGCAACTGTTGGGCACGAGTTGCCAATATTTTTCTCTTGACACGAGCTACATTAAGATAGAGCAACATCGCCCTTCCTTAACAACAAACAATCCGAAGAAAGAGTATTTGCTCACGGCTTAAGTGGTATCGCTTCCGGAGTAGAATATTATCCTGAAACAACACTAGTCCGCACGATACTACACCACACCGGCTCGTCTTGGCATGGTTTCTTGACTTTGGCAGCATGTTTATCTGTTGTACGTGTTTATACTAGCGCTGGCAGGGGATTGTGAGGCCACACCGCAACCCCATGCATGCGAACCCGGTTGGAATTACCTATGAAATAGAAAGGAGAGGAAAAAATCTCCTCATGCTCGTGCCGGAAGGATGAACAATTCCTTGGGGTTGTAGGTTTCTTCTATTTGGTGTGAAATGTGATATGTTCCACTTTAGGTATCAGAAGTGGGATAACTTGGTTAGCTTGTTTCTTGTTCTGAATTGAGCCTTTATTTCTGCTGTACCTATTATTTATAGACTTATTTAATGAATGTATCTGTCGCGCAACATAGCGTCATGTTGCGCCCTAAGCGAGGTGCCTGGAGACAGCGATGATCGAAATGCCGAAATGCAAGTTTGCACTTAACGTGCGAATTGATAACTTGCATTTCGGTGCTACGGGTAATACGATCGGCTTGCAGTTATGAACCGTGAGAACGGACCGATGCGTCCATCGATCAGCCTACGGGTCAACGTTTAGCGCGACCGCATTCAAGGTTGCCTACAACCCTAAATCAGCGCTAACGGCCAAGAATGTCACCGGCAAAATGCGCGCCCGAACACATCCACTCGTATCAGACACGCGATCGTAAACGCTTACTGACCTATATCTTTTCTGCCAAACCGTCAAGATCGTTCTACTGGTCGGCCGGCCGGCGGGTTTTGTCGGTGGTTTTGCCGTCCCCCTTTCTTTTCACCGACTTCCGCCGCCTGGCAGTGTGTCACCGTGATAAGGTTGACGAACGGACAGGTGAGCCCCAACAGAAAAAAGGGAGAGAAAAAGAAACAGGAACGGGACCGAATCGATTGGACTTCCGATTCGAATGTGTTTTAATTAGGGGTTCCCTTGGGAACCCCTTCGCTAGACGAAATGGTGCGAGAAGCACACGGTGTCGCCGTTTCTCGTCCAAGGGTT